>UELU01139373.1:0-75570 GCA_900490025.1 Megastigmus dorsalis | reverse complement strand
ACATTTAACTGTTACAGTACCGGTATTTGATCAGTTAAGAAGCATCAGTATGGTTTTACAAGTATAAAATATAAAATATAAGGGTACTTTGAGTATTTTAACGGTATTTTTATTCTTATATAACTTACTGCGACAGTAAAAAAGCATAATTGTAAAATATCTATTAGTTAGTGAATACCTAATAAACATTTAAAGATAAAGCTCTAAACTTTGTCATTGAAGAAAATGAATATGCAAAAAATAATAAATACAAAATAGATATCAATCAAGCAAATGATGTAAAAAATTAGAATACATCCATAGAAAAGAGTGAAACTGTTGCTATTATATTGTAAGTATAACTTGAAATTGAGAGAAAATGACAAATAAAACCGATACCTGACAAAATAGCGGTATCGTAACGGTAATAAAATCTCTTAAAAACTATGAAAAGAAAGAGTCGCAAGTTCTCGAAGCCAATACGTCAGAGTATCATCAAAGCATCGTACTTATCTCCTCGAATCAATACACTTTATATCGCATCGATGGAAAGGCGAGTCCGCGAAGAAGGCGAGACAGAGAAAGAGATAGAGAGGCTACGGAGACACACGTCGTCGCGCGTGCGCTGGACAAAAAACGAGTGATATCGGGTCGACAGAGTAGTCGGCCGTGCGGCGATCCTCGTCTGCCAACACCCCGCCGCGTCTACTCTGCAGCAGCAACGTGGGAGCGTCAAGTGTCGCCGATACACACACAGGCCATGGAAAAGAAAGAGGCCGACAGAGTCCAGACGCTTGGCTGCCTCTCGAGTCTCTCCTCCTGCTGCTGCACAACCTCTGCCACCAACTTCGATCGTACCGACACACGCGTTTCCTTTTTACTCGCGGCTTCTCTTTTTGGCGGCAATTTCTGTTTGTGTGTGTGTGTGTGTGTGTGTGTCTCGTGTCGCTCACGCGCACCGCGACACTTCTCGCTTTCAGCAGTAGCGGCACAGTTTTCTTCTCTCTAGTCACTTCTTCTTTTTTTCTAGCTGCTTTTACAAGGTTCGTTTTGCTTTCTTTTTTTTTATTGTTGAAGCTCTCTTTTCGCTGCGATAAACTTGTATCAACGCTACGAGAAGTTGGCAGCGAGAGGTTGGTGCAGCGATAACGAGGCGATAGCACCGAGCGCCTTTTTTTACCGCTGCTCGCACGCCAGTTGCCGGGAATTCTGTTACGGAAAATATATAGGAATGTTAAGAGCAGTCGGGGAGGTTGCTTATTTGAAAAAGTATATTTATGTATTGAACTCTTGTGAAAATTTTAAATAAACGCGGTTCACTTATATTTGTTATTCTATACGATAGAAGAATAAAATTGTAAATCGATAATTAATTTTACAATAGTCTTATACTCTATAAAAAATAAAAACTGTTACAAATATGTATTGCTTAATATAGACAATATTTTCCAAAATACTCATATTTTTGCCATCCGAATGAACATTTTATTGATATCGTCACATATCACTATAACCCAGCAATCACATCCCGAAACATGAATGGCGCGCCTTCTTTTGAAGCCACTTCCAACGACAAGATTGTCCTTTCCAGCAGGCAGCGACCGCTTAATCTTATCCAGCCGCAATCTCCAGCGTTTCCCGCTGCGATATATATACCCTTTCGGAACACGCAGCTTCCGGATGTCTGCGCACCGCCACACAGCAACAGCAGCACCACCACCACCACCAAATAAGGAAAAAGTTCGTCCGAGATAGCGTCTGCGATATATTCTCTCGCTTTCTCTATGTGCAAGCGCAGGTCTCAGGCTCGCGGATTCGACGCCCACGCAGGTGTCGGGGGACCACACACGTTTCAAGCTCCCTCTCCCCGTCATTTGTTCGCACGACGCACGACTAAAAATGCTTGTCGCAACGCTTTTGCGCCATTCTTATATGTTGTGCTGTATGAGGGCAGAGTGTGTGATATTGAGCTGGACTCGATATCCCGCGGATAAGGACGAGAGCTTGCGACTTGAGGAGGGTGCAGTGGTTATGCTGCAATTTGAAGTTTCGAATGATTTCTTTTGGACGGGCCGGCCTTTATTTTTTTTAACGATACTTGTGCATTTGTGTGGGAGAAATAGGGTTTTTTTTTTATTCGGTGCAATTCTTTGACTGTAACATCGCGACAGTACCAAAAAACGAAATAATTCAAATTGAACTTTCGGTGAAAGAATTACGTTAGGGGATTGCTTTTCTAACAAGAAGTTTAAAGTCAAATAGTAATACATACTTAAGAGAGTACTTCGATATTTTTTTATTAGTTTTAGTTCGATATTTTAAACAAGACTCATGCAGACTTTGCTGGAGAGAAAAATAAATGTCGAGCCCTCAAATTTCTTCTCATTCTACATACGCGCGTTGGCAAGCGCTAGCCTAAAAAATGTACAAATAAAAGCGATCAGACGATGCACAAAGCGCATCAACGATCGCTGCACCCCAGAGCGCACCTTTGAACCAGACACGCGATGTTTCTGAAACTGTGCGACGCGCGCACGGGGCGAGCAGAACGATTTCGAACGTGTCTATATTTGGCGTCAGTCCGTGCAGTGCGTACATGCAGCAGTTTTATCGTGGCCAAAAAGGGGGGTGGAGGCAAGGAGAAGAGTAAAAGAAAGACGCGCTCTCGAAGGCTCGTAAAACGACTCGTAAAACCGCGTCAAAAATCATAATTTGAATTTTGCGGTGCGGGACTGCCTGTGCACGTGTGTGGTTGCGCGCGTGTGTATGTACGAGCCGCGCACGTGCGATATTGTGTTTGCAGTGGCCCGGTCCGTTTTATGGACGCCAAGGAAGATGGCAATAAATGCAAATTGTT
Organism: Megastigmus dorsalis; assembly: GCA_900490025.1. Lineage (NCBI taxonomy): Eukaryota > Metazoa > Arthropoda > Insecta > Hymenoptera > Megastigmidae > Megastigmus > Megastigmus dorsalis. The sequence goes on along the minus strand of UELU01139373.1, from coordinate 72,734 downwards.
CCGAGTATACTCTTTTGCACTTTTATTGAAAGATATATTTACTGGCTAATTAGGATTCGATCGGCTGTGCCTTCGAGTGTCAGCCTCGGAAAATGTATATAACCGACTTAATGCGTTTTTGCGCGAGCATCTGTAATTTCAATGCGTCATAAGTTTGCTGCAACTAGTTTGAATAAATATGAGAAGTATGCACTTTGCATTAGCTCGAGTCGTTTAGTTCTGCAACGAACCTGTAAGTCTCATCTGAAAAATTTGTGCAAAAGATGCAGGATTTTTCAAACCTGCCATAACTGTTTTGTGCAATGCTTGTATTTGAGGGTGAAACATTATTTTCGTCAGTAAAATTTATTATATTATTTTTTTGGACAAAGGTACAAAATAGTTCACGTATTCCGCAATAATTCTGTATGATTTTGAATACAAGCCGTCGAAAACCATCCCCGGTGGCCAGTGGCCGAGACAAAAGTTGCCCGCGAGAATCTCGGCAGCTACTGTCCGCAAGCTTCTCGGCTTACGTCTATCCCACACACGGCGGCGAGGGGATCGCGGCTACGTGACGCGCGCCTGATGTACCACGCGAAAAGGAGAGATAGACGGACGAGATATCCATCTACAATGACGCTAAGGAGCGGGAAAGAGCGAGCATTTGTAATCCTCGAGCGCGCGCGCGAGCTTGAAAGCCGAGAAAGAGTCCTGCGGAGAGAGTCGCGCGCGCGAGGCCCTCCCGATTCCGGAGCAGTTCCAATTTATACGAAAGGTGGAGGAGGGGGGGGGGGGGGGTTCGTGGCGGCGATTAATCCTGCAGTCGGGACGAGAGACTCGCTGGACCACCCAGGCGCACCTAACAACCAACACCCTCTCTTCCTCGCGCACCTCTCTCTCTCTCTCTCTCTCTCTCTCTCTCTTCCCTTGACTTTTTCACTGCGGCTCTGTGTCTCTCGTTGGCTCTCTCGCTTCTTTGGAATCGTTGATCGCCGCGCATCTCGTAAACGTCCCAACCCTACTCTTTCTCATGCTCCTTCTTCTACCTTTTCTCGCGGCAATGCCAGTTTAGAAGAACTTTGTTATTCGTCTGATGCTCTTCTCTCTCTTGCGTAGTCCTTTTTTTCACTGTCTCTGTGTGTCGAGGGAAAGAGGCAGTTTTATTGGATACTTGGGGGTCGATACTTAATGTCCTTCCGTAAATGGTGCCGAATATATGAAGAACCAATTTCTTTTCTTTTATACGTACAGAGGTGTTTCTTTAAAGGCCATGTGCTTTGACGTGCGGTAAAAGTTATACTTTACAAGTACATTTTCAAGTGTGAGCAATTTATTTGAGTGATTTTATTGAAGCTTCTCGTCTTTAGTAAAATGTTATAGTAGATTTGCAATGCTCGGCCAATATTAAGATAATTTTTCAGTATTTATTTTACTCTATTTTAAAGAAAACTTGATTATAGTATTAATTTAACCAAAATCTCAGGAGAGTGTAAATAGAAAAGGGAATATGAAGTATTCACATTCGAAATACGATACTCGATGGACTCATTCATCCTTTTCGCTCTTCTTAACTCGCTCTCCATCACCTAAGATATAATAAAGGCAAGCACGAGTCACGACTAGTTGATGTATTAACCGAGCGGCGAATAAAAGTCTCACCTGTCCCTCTCCCTTGCCTCTCATCAATCGTCAGATTAAAAGTAATTCCATCCGCGTTCTGCACAAAAGACTCGCGTCGTTTCGCCTAGTCATACCACCAAAATTCACGTTCGCAACGAGGCCAGACGAAGGCGTTTGATAAGAAATGTGTATATACATATATATATATATTCATATATGCGAAAAGGTGTGCAGTGTGTCGAAGGCAGAGAGAAGGTGGGCGAGAGAGAAGGCCTAGGCAAAAGGGGGATGAGGAGCAGGAGGAGAGAGCGAAAGGAAGAAAAATGTATCGGCAGGAGAGGCCTGGGCCCTTGCTAATTTGAATATTGAGAGTTGCGGGGGTGTTGGTAACCCGGGCAGCTGCAAAGCTCGCGCAGCATCATAAAACATCGCGAACTATTCGACGCTCATTGTGCACTGGAGACTCGATCTCTCTCTCTCTCTCTCTCTCTTTCTCTTTCTCTTCTCTCTTTCCATGCCACGTTGCTGTAGCCTCTAACTCTGAAAGATCGATGGCTGGTGCTCGACTGTATCACCCGCTATTACTTCTTTTTTTTTTCAACGAGACATTAAGATTTCTTTTGTTCAGCTCGACTCTCACTCTCTCGCGACGACATTAATATCAGTCAAAAATATAATTAAACGATCGGTCTTTCACTGAAACTAAATTTTCACTTCATTTGACGAAACTTTATACTATTGTGCTATATAGCTTTCTTACAGGTCGAATGTGGTATCTACTTATTTCGTTTTTTCACATGTATACTTTTACTCGATAGCCCTTTCACTTCTACGCCAGACTTGAAAAATGCTAATTTTCTAACACTTCTAGAAATATACTCTGTTCTACTCTGCATAATGATGCCAATTAACGTTCAAATATATAATGGTAGTTCATAATTTTTTCGGAACTAGCATGTACAGTAATACTATCAAGAAAGTTTTAAAACAGAAAAAATTATACATAAGCTTGCATGGTAAACAAACGGGAGTAAAAAAGAATGGAAATGAAAAGTTTTCCTCGCAGCGCGAAAAAGTTCACCTGATTGTGTGTACAGCGCACACAGCCACAATCACAAATGCGCTCGGAGCGGAGCGAGAGAAAGAGACCTTATACAGTCTCCTCCAAGCAACACACAACCGCCTCCCGTACTATGGCCGCTTATACACATCGTGAAAAGGATTCCCGCAAAGGTCCCAATCATTCAGAGGGAGAGAGCCGAGGTTCGCCGTAATGAATGGCCGGCATTTACATACGAAGATGGCGAGTATCTTATTACAAGCCCAGCTCGCACGCGCGCAAGAGAGAGAAACGTATGTGCCCGTGTGTGTGTGTGTGTGTGTGTGTGTGTGCAAGGGTGGCGCGGGTCCTTCTCCTCCTCCTCCTCCCCCTCCTCTTCCTTCTCTACACCCCTTGCCGCAGATTCAGTCGCACACGCGGGGGAGGGGAACAATGCTCTTGCGCCAAGGTGGTCGCCGAGGTAATGCCAAGGTATAGACGACGCGCCGCTGAAGACATGATTAACATCCGTTAATAAGATGGATGCGCGTGACGGCCATTGTTGTGTGTCTCTCACACACAGAGACACACACATACACATATATATACAGGAGCGTGATTTAGCTGCCTGCGCGAGAGACGCAGATAGCGCCGCGACACGAATGGGATGAGGGAAGGAGTAAAAGAGAGAGAGAGAGAGAGAGAGAAAGATAGTCTCCTTGCCCTTTCTCGGTTTGTATTGTGCGCGAGCGCGTGCAGCTCTTTGAAATTGCACGCACACAATGGGGCCCATTTTAAAGATCTCACGCGCGCCCGAGAGAGAGAGAGAGAGAGACTGAGGCGAGCGTTGGATACTTTAGCTGTGTCAACACTCGCTGAATGGACGTTTGAGTGTTTTTTTTTCTTTTATTCCATCTCTATACCTCTGCCTCAAACTCTTGCTCTTGCTCTCTCGTCAATACGAACATTGAAATTTTGTTTATTAATTGCAATTGATTAGTTTTGACTGGCGTCTGTATAGGTTTCCACAAATACTTTATGAAATAATTCAAAACAATTATAATTTGAAACATACACTGAGAAAAATAGATACTTGATGCAAGCAGAATCCACTTGAATTAAGAAGAAAATAATTTTGTTTGGGCACGTAAATTTTTTCTTCTTGAATGAAGAATAAAATCTGTTTCCTTCGATTCTGTTTGAATGAAGAAGATTGAAATTTGATTGTAGAGGAATTATACTTTAATCTGCTATTTGATTAATCCTATAAAAATTTAGCATATACTTGCTACAAGAAGAAACCCATTCAATTAAAATAGAAATCTTTTAAATCTGCGACTAAAGTATTTCTGAAAATATTTGGCATATACTGACAATAAGAAGAAACCCATTCGATGGAAATAAAAATCTTTCATGAATATTGACTTATATACTTCATTGAAATAACTTTATCATTTTTATCGTTACATTAATTTATTCTTGATAAAATGATATTCTTGTTTGAAGCAGAATCCTCCATCCGCAAACGGATTTTTGCTTGTAATCAAATTATGAAGCATCGTACGGGTGTTTTACCCATGTCAGAATCGCCTGTTTCGCACACAAGTATCAAAATATACTATTTCCATGCGACGTGCGTAACACCCGATTTCCAGCACGTAATCATCTGTACTATGCGCATGGAGTATGCACATGGAAATAAATATTGTTTACTGTTTATAAAACTGGTGAATAAATGAAGGTATTAATTATAATTAATATAGATTCAAATTATTTACATATTTTATTATTATTATATATTATTATATTTTATACATAACACATTATATGTTTGCGCGTCGGCCGGCGAAATAATTTTATTCATTGGTGCAATGGAATTACTTGTACTACTTAAAGTTAATATCACCCAATCACCATTCTCGGTTTCGTTTTAGCTGTCTGCTATGGCTGCTCTCTTTCGAAACGTCGGAATCCGAACTTGACGAATTCAAAGAATTGTTTCCTCTAGAATATTCTCTACTACTTTCACCTATTTGTCCCTTAGATGTACTCTGTAAACATCGTGAAAATCGAAATAAAATACGCAATAATGGCAAAAATATTTTAAATGAAAATGATATTAATATTTTTACCGGTTCTTCATCATTGCTTTTACTTGGTGACTTATAGAGTATCCATTTTTCTCAGTGTAGTAATTGGTCAGTGTTTCGCTTAAGACAAGTAAAATTGTTATAATTTAATAATGATCCAATTCCATTGCAAAAGATATAAAGCAACGAATGAATTTTGATTCCCGTTTTGAAATCGTATTAATATTACATTTAAAATTCAAAATAATGCATTTTGAGAGAAGAACATTTGAAAACTATATCAGAGAATAGCATTTGACAGCCATGTTCCACTAAAGTGAGACAGAACAATCGTACCCAGTCCCATCTAATCTCTAGTTCCGCTCCATTCCCAGCTCACGAGCAAATATATCACATCCTAACTAAAACATTAAACTCTCGCGCGCCAGCCCAAGCGAACATCTCACTTTCCCATTGACGCACGAGCTCACCATATCTATATACGCAAGCTCTATAAGCACGCGGCGCAGCTGCATCTCGCGCACAAACTCTTTTTAGTCTGCGCTGCATCGCCGCATCGGCAACAGCAGCGTCGCACGCATTAAAAGACGCATAATACACACACACACACACACGAGCAGAGAGGCCTATAATCGCCACTGTCTCATCTCATAAAGTTCAGCGCTTGCTCATCTCGTCCTCTCTCGGTCGGCTAGATCCTTTGAATAATTACACCGCGCCGCGTCCTCCAGCATGTCGCACGCACGCGCGCGCGAGAGAGAGAGAGATAAGTCATCGAGCTCGCCATATGCAGAGCGGCTCGTTGTTTGTGCAAAGCGTATACGCGTGTCTATTGCACGGCGCACGCGAAAAAGGAGGATAATACACCACCAGGGTTCAGCTTACTCTCTCTCTCTCACTCTCTTTTTCTCTCTCTCCCGTATCGTTTCCAAGAGACGCATCTCGAGCCCTTTATGCCGAGGGAGAGAGAGAGAGACTGTGGTGCGCGCGGTTATCAGAAGGGTACAGCGACGACAACAGCTGCACTACGCGCTATCAGAGCATCGCCTTTTTACCTTGCCGCACTGTCTTGGGAAGTAAGCTCGTTTGCTTTTTCCTCGCTGCTGCTGCTGCTGCTGGCGGTAGTAGTGGTGATGATGCGAGTCTAAGGATAGGAGATGGATAATGAGGGCGAGGAGAGTTCGTGGACTCGACTGCTCGGATTTTCCTGGCGCGATTAACTCCGTTTTATGGGGTTGAAAGTGGCAACATCTGTGCACTTCTCAGTCCGCTTGCAAATTTATGGTAAAAAAGTTTTACTGCATATGCCATACTTTTTCATAAAATAAAAATTTATTCTTGTAAAGCATTCTACAACCATATGATAAACATAATTACAATTGTACGCGGAGAATATTTTTTATAGTTATTATCGATCCGCAACGTACGAAACAAGTAAAGTAATATATGTATAACTTCCCAAGTAGAATAAACTACAAAGTAAAGCAATTTTTATACAACACTGACACTGACACTTACAATATAAAAATCTCACAAGATTACGCTGCGGATTCCTGCAAGAGAGGCATATCGTATCGCATCTTTTGCAAGAGAACTGTAACTATTTTGGCGTATCTGACTCTTGCAAACCCGTTACTTATTCTTCGTTACCCATTATGCAAACACTTCTCACCGCGTGCTGATCCAAGATATGTATTATGTTTATTATATTATATGCGCATTAGACAATACGTTCGGCAATAAAAAAGAATGGATTGCGTTAAGAATGTTTATGTATAATTTTTAAATTTTATTTAACATTCTGCGAATTTAACTTATACCTTGTCTTTTTTTTACTCTTATATGTATATGCGTAACTATATCAGTTTGTGCAAGATAACTTTATAATTTCAACGAAAAAAGTGAGTCATTATACTACACAAAACTGGTATTATACTCATTTATGTGCTCTTACCTTCAATAAAGTTACACATGTATATATCTGTGGTGGATCGATATTTATGAATTTTAATTTCTTGTTTACGTAGTAGCAGCGGTATTGACATTTTTAGTTATTACTTTGTTTAAAAATACCGCAAAACTTATTAAGCATTTCAAATTAACTTCAAACCACAAAATACTTGTAATATAGAAAATCGAAACGTGAACGTCAATTGAAACATTACTTTGTACTCCTGTAAAATAAATCATTGATTATTATTAAAAAGAATTTAATATCGGTATTATTAAACGTACATTCTTTTGTTTACATGAGAAGAAGATACGTTCACAGAGAACTATAAAAAATGATGAGCAAAACCCACAGATCAAAAGAATAGCAAGTTCCAAAATTAATAAATCTTTAGCATAGACGTCAAATTTAGGGTGATTGAAAGTACCACTGAATTCTTTAAGAGTGGGCGACTTGTACCGCAACCCAGACTCATAGATTCTTCAAACATTTCTTGAAATGGGATGCTATAATGTGACGCTTCTTCGAATAAATAAATGTTAAATTGTTTCATAAGTATTGGCTTTGCCACTTTCATGGCTGTCTCTATATTAGTTCTTCTAAGCCATCCTTTATAAAACAATAAATTATAGCCTATAAAGCACGTGAAATTCTTAGTATATTTTGAAATATCTAAGCAATTTACTTGATCGTCCGTTAGTTTTGCTTTGGTCTTTATGTTTTGAACAAACTCGTCATCATCGTTAGAAAAAACGATGTTAAAATGTTGTTTATACACATATGGCTGTAGCTGATATTCATCAATTTCTCGAAAACTATCAAAAGGAATCTCATTGCGTATTAACTTAACGCTTAAATATTTGGAAAAATAGTGGAAGGCATAGACCATAGAAAGAGCAGTAAAAATCCCAAATATTACTCTACCCAATGATTTGTGTGGCCGCGCACAACTGCAGAATGTGCATTACTTGAAAACTTTTCCAAGTTTTTTTTAATCGGTATACACCCCGTTTTATGGATATGCCGATCAAAAATACAAACAGCAAGGAACCGAATATATTCCAAGGAATGTTGAACTCAGTCATTGAAAGGAGAGGAACGACAGTTAAAAATAACATTATATAGTACTCTAATGGTATGGTATGCAATTTAGGAAATGAGAACCTTATTGTAAGAGGAAATATGTGTATGCTTTAAAGGGTAAAATAAAGTAACGATTTTCTATTATCTTACATTTTCATATTGTGCTTTGACAATTACTTGAAAACATCTTGCAGTCTTTCAAAAACCTGCTACTATTTATTAAGAATTCAGAAAGCTATATACTAAATGCAATCGATTTATTCATTGATTAAATTTTTCTACAGAAATTTTTAAAATATTTTCTACCCTGAAAACAATAATCCAATCTATGGTTACTATACTGCATGCATATCTGTTTAGGACTATGCAAATTGGAAAATAAGGGTAATGAAATAATTGTTATGAATGATAGATGTTATAAAAATAAATTTACAAAACAAGGAGATTCAACACTTTGTAATAAAGGACTTAATTCATTCTTGATGTACTTTTACATAAAAATAATGTTATTATGGTGAATTTTCACTAAAATATATCTTGTATTTCATGTGCACATAAATATTTATCAAAAGGATATATTTTGACCAGTTCGTTTGTAATTTACAGTATAATTTGAATAACTTGAACTTTTTATTCGCTGCAGGATTTTTAAAGTTTGCCTGATCCAATTTAGGGTCCACTCAAGCTTGTTACGCTTGCAATAACATTGAGTACCAAAAGAACTCAGGAATTTGCATCTAAATAACTTTTACTGGGAGAACATGCTTACAAAGGTATATGAAAAATAGTAAAACGACGATGGTTTTAAAGTATTACATCGTTTTCGAAAAGTTCTCAATTGTATGGAAATTTCACATTTTGTATAATAATAATGAATGTATTATTGATATTACAAACGAAATCCATACTGCAAGGACGAAAACACTTTATTAATCACGTTTTTATGAAAAAGGACATTTTTATTCTATTGTGACTCTTTACTTGTAACTTAATGAAAATGAACTGTTTTATTAAATTATAATTTGTCTGCTCTCATTCTATTTTAAATACATTCGTGAACCCATATTACCTTTCAGTTAGAGTTTAAGATCACTTATCATTCATGGCTACTTATTGAAAAGCTCAGAATGCTGCACATTATTGATGAAGGAAATAATCGTTTATAATAACTGTCCCGTGATGCACATTCCGTAAGAAAAGTGTACTCTGTTATAGATTTTGACGCGCAAGGTATCGCAGCCGGGGTTAACGACAGGTAACCGCTATGGGGTAGGTAAAAGTGTTCTCGGGGTTGCCGCGTTCTCCAATAGAGGGCGGTCACTTTAAAACTACCCATCGACCCTCACTAAAGTATGCGTTTAGCGGTTTAAGGGCTTGCAAAAGCGACCGACTGCCTTATGCTCTAAACAATAAAATAACATAATTCAGCACAACTTTTGTTACCTATCATTTGCGGTTCTAATGATTTTTAAATTTATCAATTCTAATTATTCTATGTTTTCAAGCGGCAACACTGTACGCCTGTTTAATTGTGCGCTTATTCCTATAACTATAAAAGTTCCTATTTTTCACATTAAAATGAAGAATTCGCCAATGCGGGTATAACGATTTTACACGTTCATTGCGCTATAATTTAAAGCTATACAAATGCATAGCGCTATTGTCAATCTCCAAGGGTAAAATAAAATTCATCCGGCCGCATAGAAAACAAACATAAAGTTAAAAGCACAGGCAGTCTTAAAAGCAGTCATGAATAAACGAGGCTCGCCAAATAAAGCATCGATTCTCCCAGCAAGCAATCGACCGATTAATATTTACACTACGTGTAAAAGCGGACACCTGTAATACAAAACAACGTGTTAACAGATTCATCCTGAAAGCCTCACTCATTTATTCATCGTAATATTTGGAAGCTACATGCAGGGCTGGTCAATGTCGTCGCTCGTATATACGCGTGTTCGCGCGGACAAATTTCAATGCGCCCGCATACGCGAAGGGTCTATTATAATGCGAAAACTGGAGTGAGCGCAACGCCCACATATATATAGGCCTGCACCTGGTCTCGTGAGTAATCTCTCCTTCTCTCTTTCTATCTGCATATTTGCGAGAAGCGAAAAGATGAGAGGGGCGGGGCTTAGTTTGAGTGTGGGTAAGTGTGGCAAGCGCTTTATTGCTATCGTGGAACTGGACGACGGAACTGGGTATGAAAGTGCACAATGCAATGGCAACGTAAACGCGATGGTACACGAGTATTCTCTGTTTACCATTCCGTCTGATTTTTGTGTACGCGTTCACTGCTTTATCATCTGCGTTTTTCCTAAGTTTTACGTAATTGTGATTTAATCAATTGTGTACATAATAAATTATTCATCCAAAGTATCTATTTTATATTTATATACTTACGTTTATATGCGAAAAATGTCGTTTGAAATTATTATTCGAAAATTCATCGTATTTTTTATTATTTAGTGCAATAGTGGTGCGTTCTATCAAACATATTTATTAAAACAAATGTACTATTGCTTTCTTTGTTCTCAAAAATGATATTAGACATAAGATTGACGAACCTCTGAAAATTATAATTTCTGACAACCAATTACTAAAATGAAGAGTTCGAATTTTTTCGAGTTCAATTGAAAGCACTATAAAAGCAATTACGGCAGAGTATTGACGGGGAAAAAACAAGCATAAGCATAAAGGGCCCGAGAAATTTAATATCAAATACCGGCGGTAATATCGAACGTCACGGTGGAGTTTCCTCACTTCGCGGATGATCATTGAGTCTAAAGAAAGCCGACGTCGGCTGTTCTTGTGGATCAGTTCCAGTTGAGCGCAAGTAAGGCTCTTAGGCCGATGTCAATAAACCTCGAACAAATGCACTTAATCACGCGTATGCCTTCGAAGGCCAAACTCTTTCTCCTGCACAACGTACACACTTTTTTGACGTCACCGTTCGCGCTCATCACTTTCCTTTAAACTGCGGACAATAATTGTTTCTCCTTTTTCTCTTTCTCTCTCTCCCGCTTGTCCTCGAGTAGCCCGTATCGAACAATCAAAGAAGAATGTATATATATATATATATGCATCTTTCGTGTGGTTCAAATTCAATTTATCTGAGATAATAATTTTATTCAATGTATAACGTTGGGAAACATTGTAAATTAAGTTTTAATTTACAATATTTGCAAGGTGTAGGCAAAACCATCGGATATCGTTTCGCTCGAATTTTTCATAATTTATTTATTTATTTATTTATTTATTTAATTATAAACGGGAGTTACCCCTTACATATGAAAATAGTTCAAAATAGAAACTAATATGTAGGTGACTAATAATATTTTAAAACTATGCGATTTATGGAAAAATTTTCTTAATAAATAATTTAATACTTTTTAAAGGTATACTCGTGACACTTTAATCACGCATTTTAAATATATCATAAATATTAGATGCTTGATCCTTAATTTTATACCAATAAATGAACGTAATTAAATCTTGTTTGTGATTCAAATAAAACGATTCATTAAAACGAAATCGCTTTTTTACAGCTCTGGCCGAATCCACATAATTCAATGTTAACACGCACGTACAAAATTCAAATACTCATAGCTTGATAAAGACATAAAGCTCGTGCTCGCGTGCCCCGACTCGCTGTAAAAAAGCTCATCTCCTCGTATTTATATGCACGCGAAGCTCACAGCCACTCCGTGCATATAAAACTCGCTATAAAACGACGCGCAGCAATCGCGCGAGTCACGTATATCTACTGTACGTCCTCGGAAGGCGCGAAAAAGGTCGAGCATTTATTCAAGAAAGCTCGCCGAATCGATAATTAGCGTGTCAATTAGCGTTGATACGGCGTATAATTGCCTGGGCGCGCGCGCGACTTTCCAGTTGATTTTTCACCTCTGTCCCACTCGTACACAGAGACGCGTTTTAATTGAATGTATAAAGCTGCACGAGGCCTTAGCCGTCGCTCCTCTTCACTTGGTTCAGTGTGTATGCGCCTGTGTATGTGCGAGAGCAAGGACTTGAATGGGCGTCTTAACGGTTCGGCGCAAAGTGATAGTGTGACGAGCGAAATTGAAATTGCCAAGAATGTCCGTGGACGACGACGGAGGAGTGAAAAGTTAATGAAAATACGCTGATGCAGTGTGTATAACGGGCGGAAGGGGGAGGGGGAGGGGGGGGGGGTTATTGTCGCTCGGGATCTGCTCAGGCCGACTTAATTGCTTGTCAAGATTTAGCAAATGTGTAGAGCTACGTGGTCATAATTGAATTTCACGTTTTAATTTGTATTTTCTCGCGACTGATATTGCATTCGATTATGTTTCGAGCAAAAAATGATCGTTTAATATCCATCTTTTTCCACTGTGTTTTATTAAAAGGTTTGCACGGTTAAATTTTTTTGTCTGTTTTTGAAACATTTGAAACACGCCTGTTATGCTTGTTTGGTGTGTGCCGCACAAGTGCGGGTAGCAATTTTTTTTCCGGGTAGATAATGACTCTTCATTCAATTTATATTCATTTATAAATTAATTGTTGTGTTTGTTGAATGACTGTTCAAGTTTTTCGTAAATACTTTGCAGAATGTTAAATACATATTCATAATTTAAAATCCATAAATTTTATACACTGTATGAATGATACTTCACTGAGAAAAGATACTTGATGCAAGCAGAATCCACTTGAATTAAGAGTAAAATAATTTTGTTTGGGCACGTAAATTTTTTCTTCTTGAATGAAAAATAAAATCTGTTTCCTTCGATTCTATTTGACTGAAGAAGATTGCAATTTGATCGTAGATGAATTATACTTTAATCAGCTATTTGATTAATCCTGTAAAAATTTAGCATATACTTGCTACATGAAGAAACCCATTCAATTAAAATAGAAATCTTTTAAATCTGCGATTTAAATATTTCTGAAAATATTTGGCATATACTAACAATAAGAAAAAATCCATTCGATGGAAATCAAAATCTATCATAAAAAATTCACTTATATACTTCATTGAAATAGGTTTATCATTTTTATCATTACATTAATTTATTCTTGATAAAATTATATTCTTGCATGGAGCAGAATCCTCCAGCAGCAAAAGAATTTTTGCTTGTAATCAAATTCATTTTCTTCATTTATATTTTATTCTTGCAGTTCATTTAGAAAAAATCCTCTCGTATAAAACGACTTTTCTTTCGAGCAGTCAAAAAACAATAAATTACGCAACTATAGTAAGTTGGTATAGTAAAAACGAATGATAAAAAGAGTAAATTACCCCTTAACACATCACCAACACTTGAATCAAGCGATGCTTCTTTTAAGAATTCGTACATCCCCTCCCACGGAGGATACCTCTTGTAGAATTTATCTACTTGCAGTAAGAAGATTTCATTTTGTAGGAATCACGTAATCTTTTTGCCGGCCGTATGTTGGTTTAGAAGGAAGAGTTTTTTCTGCTAGAAACTAGAAAACCATAATTTAGAAAGGAGAACCCGGTTTCTCGCTTCAAGCAGATTTTATCTTGCCCTACGTAGATATCTCTCAAGCAAATTATTCCTCTTGCACGCAGTATCCATTTTTCTCAGTGTTGAATCTTTGAAATTAATCTTTGTCTTGATATACTTGTATGTAAATAAATGGTTTGGAAAATAATTTAAATTATTTTCTTTTACGGTGTATTCGATATCTTATTTACATATTCTTTATTTAAAGTATTAGGCAATAAATTCAAATATATATTTTATTCAGTTTGTTTAAACCAAATTATTAATAATCTTTGAAGTAGTAATAAAAAATTTTATTTATCCCTTACTCGATAGCATTAACAATTAATATACAAATACAACAAAAATAAATTTTCCATCAATCACCCGTAAAATCTTGTACAAATTATATCTTTCAAAATCCCTAACCGCATGCAAACGAACCTACCAAATTAATCCTGAAATATTGAATCCGTCGAAAACGGTCAGAGCAAGCACAGCATGAAACTTCTGGCGAATATTTCTATTAAGCGCACAATCCAGAACAATGATTCGGCCAGGCCAAACTGTAATCCCATCATAGGCCTGCCTGCAGCTCTCCGGTGAAAACTCCCCGCAACGACTAACAGCGCCGAAGTAGAATTTATAGCGCCGATAAAGGGTTGGAGCGAGTTTGCGGACCACCCGCCAAAAGTCACTTATAACGCGCGCTCGTCTCCTATATAGCCGGATGACGCTCGTCGCGACTTCTTACGGCGCATTGTCTTCGACAATCGGCTCCTCTTAACCGGTTTCGACTACCGGGCCACGCTTCATTGTCGCGTCCCAGCGTCCGCGAGACAATAGGCGGCGCAGAATCTTACGACCCGTTTAATTTTGCCAATATTTACGACGCAGACCCACTTTTCCTGGGACTTAACCCTTTCCCCGCTACAGGCGTGAAGATGTACGGATAGAGACTTTGGGCTTGGAGGGGTGCGAAGGAGATGGCCAATAATGGATGAGTCACTGGAAAATTTGTGACCTTCGATCGAGATGAGGATTCGGAAGAAAAATTTTAATGTTGGTATTTTTTGGATATTATAAACATAATGTATTTAAATGCATGGTAAGTTAAATTTTTCATTTATTTCTTAAATATCAAAATGTTGTATATAATAATCATATAGTAATAGCGTAAATCTTATAAATGTCTTTAGACATTCATGTTAATATTTTATGTTATGTCTGATGAATTTAGTATATTTATTCTGAGTAAGGCAAGGGATACTATGAAATAATTTATCCAATACAAGTAAATGCGCAAAAGTAAACACTTTTTATCATAAACTTTATAAATTCTAAATTACAACATAATAATATAGATTTAACCAAAACCTTGTCAACTTAATTCCTGATAAATTAAATAATACTGGCTTATTTTCCACTTGGCACTCTGAACTAAGCGGCTTACAAAGTCTATTAGGATAAAAGAGAAAAATACTCTGCCGAGAGATTTATCAAAATCGTAGATAGACGACTTAACGAAAATTTACTCCACAAGAGAGACGCGCACGGAATAAAGTGGGATACGCGGCAGCATTTATGAGGCAAAGCAGCCGGGCAGACGCACATATATATATATATGTAGGTATGTATATGTATAATAGCAATCCCTGCGGGCCTTTACATACATATATACGATGGAGTCGTCATCGCTCGTCTCTCAGCGAGGGATTTCGTTATCGCTAAATTTACGAGACACGCGCGATTCTGCGGGCAAAAACTTACGAGCAGCGGCCGCCGCAGCAGCAGCAGCAGCAGCTCGGAATCGTCATCAAACTCGTCACGCACGCAGCGGCTCTACGCGTCTTTGTTACGATCGTAAAGGCGACGATTTATCTCGCTTATAATTCTCATTTGAATCCTGCGAACTCATCATCGGCGGTCCGCCACAGCTATAAAACTGCAAGACTCTCGAGATATGATCGCGAGCTTTTATTTTCAAGTTTGACTGATCTCTCCGCGGTATGAGAACGTTATTTTTCCATGACTATTTAATTATTTTGCCGTTGTGCGTTATATTGCTTCGATTCAAGCGCAATCATTTTTATTTAATTTATAGATTTCCACGTAAAGGCCAAATATTTCATTGGTGCGAGGAAATAAAGAACTTGACGCGGGACGTTCAATCTTTGCGAAGGATGCATCGCTGTTTGCGCGCGGGGGATGCGCGAGAGTACGCAATATTAATTGCGATTTATCATCTAGGAAATGTAGCTAGCAATCGGCAATGTTTCAAAGTAGTCGTGCAGTTCAATGTTCAATGAATATAGTATATTTTCTGGAAATGGTATTGCGTCGATCTGTTAAATATTTCAGGATCAGATTTTCTTTTTCCAAAATTATTAATGTTTATAATACCGCAATATTAATTTACGTAAAATTAAAAAGGTATTTAAATCTAATAAATTACTTTATTAACTAAAAAGAGGACGCCGATAGCGGCGCATGGACAAACTTGACATGACTCCTATAAAATCGACTTCAGCACAAAGAATCTTGAAACTCTGAAGTATTTGAACAAAAAATGTCTTCTCTATGAAGTGGAAAATATAAAAAAAGTTATATTTTCTAATTTTTAATAATAGGTGTCGGATGAAATTTGAGTTTTTTACTCATTTGAACAAAAATGACTTGAATTTTTTTTATATTTCCGCGCATTTCCCCCGATTAAATTTTATTCCAATATTAATATTTTGATCAGCTCTAAAGAATAAAAAAATTTTGTACGTTTATCTAGGTTTATTTATTTTCTACGCATTCGTCGGCGTCCTCCTTTAAATTAAATTTAAAACTAGAATTTGATGAGGTACAATTTGAAAAAGTTCTCTGGGAAAACTGCTAAAATTGCACCGCAAACGAGAAAAATACTTAACTCGATATGAAATGAGATTAATTTTAATTAAAAATAATAATTTAATTTTAGTACATAATATAGGTAATCATCTGCGAATGAACAGAATTAAACTGAAACTATTTTATACGCAGTATTTATATTTCAAAATAACGATGTTTTAGCCTTAAAATCTCATACATTCGACAATGCAGTAAATCCAGCAGCATTACGGATAGTCGGCACCAATGCTGAAACAGTCCAAGAAACTAAAACATCTTAACCAAAAAATTTAAAAGACACAGCAAGAGGCTAGGTCACGCGAAGCACACGAAAGCCGCCACTCATAGCGTTCCTTTCGCTGTCGTGCGGTTTTCCTCCCGTCGATTCCAGAATGATTCGCCCGACGACGACTCAGCAGAGCTCAATTCTCTCTCCTACTCTCTGATTTACGATGTTTGCGATTATGTTCGCGGTCATCGGATTAACCTCCTCCCCGTCTACGTCAGGGGGACACAAAGTCAAGTACAATGTATAGAGTCGTAGCGCGCAGTATACACGCCCACCCTACGCCGAAAACTGCCGTTATATACCTTCTTAGTATATAACTTACCGCCTAGGTGAAACAATCGTTGCCGGGGCGTTAACCCTTTCACTCGTTTCACAGGCACAGAGATTTATTCAGTCGTCCGTTCCGTCTTCGCCCATGGGGGGACTCTCGGTTTTGATTACAACGCGTGCCTCACTGCCCTCCTACTCTCTTTCTCACTCTCTTTCTCTCTCTCCCCTAGCTCTAACCCTTTCTGCCCGTACTGGCTTACTTATTTGAGCGGACTCGTAAATATGGGCACAATCGTAAATTTAGACGCGTCATGGGGGCACCGCACGAGGCGAAAGGGGTTTATAACTGTCTAGTCGATGGGGGCGAGAGAGAAAAAGAGTTGAGGTTAAGATTGGACTCTCTGCGGGAAAATTGGTGAAAGTTTGCGCTGCGCACGGGCTTCCACTTAGAGAATGACGACGATTTTCCAGACAATTTTGCTGACTCTGTGGCGTCACCGCACTGTTGGTGCGAATTCCGAGGTTTTGTCGTGGTTTTGGCCGTTTTGAGAGAAATACGGAGCTTTGCGTTCAGAGTAATTAGGAATATTATTGTTACAGCGGCTCGTTATTTATCGGTGATGGAAAGATTAGATTGTATTTTATGTGAATCCCACTATGATATGGTTACGATGACAGTTAGCACCATATTCGACTCGGCACTATTTGCTTTGTACAAAGATTTTCTCCAGCTTTTTTGGTTTAAGGAGATAACTATTATAGTTAATGTAGTTAAAAAAATTACAAATAAATTTATTAAAAAACTATGAATAAGTTTGTGGAATATATTAGAGCTATCAGAGAAATTATTTGCATTAATTTAGAAAATAATACCTATTTCTATACTAAAATATTACCTATTTCTAAATTATCAGGGAATTTTACATAAAACAAAAAGACATAACTAATTTATTTAAAATAGTGATATTAAAGTAGCACTTAATATACATTGAAATTCTGTTTTCAAATATTACAAAACAAGACAATTTTACGTTTATTTATACATGAATGATTCCTTATAAAACATTTGCATACTCGTTTACAAATACTACGTGGACAAATCAGTGGACATTAAGAGCCATAAATACTATCAGACACGCAATTGTATAAATATGCATCGCAAACATTGAATTAGAAAAATGATAACTATAGAACGATAAATTAGACGCTTTCCAAGCCTGAACACTTACAATGTCGGCCCGGTCTGACGCCAAAATCGATTCGTGCCACGCATTAAAATCCAAACGCTCACAAGCGTCAAACTTGGCACACGCTCTAAACGGTTAAATTACAGCCAGGATCTACGTGTAAAACAAACGAAGAAGAAAAATATCAGCTTTAAATCGAAGTGATTGCCTTCTCTACATACACGCATTATTCTCTCACTCACTCTCATTTCTTCTCTCTCTCTCTCTCTCTGTCTCTCTCTCTCTCTCTCTCTCTTCGTTAGCCACACAGTGCGGGTACAACTCGCGATAGGCGATTATGCCGGCCGCGGCATGAAAGCTCGCATCCCGCGGTCATATAATACGTCTCTTTAATATTCAACGACTGCGCACACCTGAGGATACAGCAGCAGCAGCCGAAGTGAATGCGGTAATTCTCTCGTCATTTTATCATCCTTATACCTTCCTCGCAGCCGATTATGTCCTTGAAAAAAAAGAGAAAAATCTATATACGCGACACCTCCTTTCGCGAATCGTACATATATAAGAGCGCGCCGTGGGCAGGCTTGGAGGCCCGACAAAAATATTCCCTCTTGCCACCCAACGATCGTTTTCAGCCGCATGGCGAGTTAACGTCGCGTCTTGTTAAAACGCTTTTGAAAACGTAATAATACTTTGCCGCGTCGTTTATCCTGCGAGATTCTGAGTGTGTGTGTGTGTGTGTGAATATGTAAAGGCTGCGAACTCTCGTGGTTATAAGGATAAATTTTTGCTTTAATTAGCGGTGTCTCGTTGCTGGGATTTGCATTTCTTTCGTTACTATCCGCAATGATGAAACGGGTGTTATATAGACGAGATGTACGCGAGTGAAAAATATGTGCTATCGTAAAAGATTATATTCTCGTTAGAGTGCGACGGATGGGCATGCAAAGTATATAAGTTTGTTTTATTTCTTTCTCGGCTCTGTCGAGTAATCGTCTCTCGACTTTTCTTTTTGAATACGAAATACATATAAAAAAAAATTTATGACGTCTTTTTTAATTTTAAACGATGTTGCGCCAACTTTTTCTTAAATATCAATATATGTACATGTAAATAGAGAACCTTGCCATTTTTAGCTTGATTCGTAAATAAAATAACGTAGACAATAGTTGTAGAAAAGCAGAGCCACGTGAAAAATGTTTACGTATAACAAACAGAACGCTGAACCGAGCGCTCAACAGTGCGTATCTAATTAATATCAGTAAACTCGGAATTCGTTACAGCTCCTTTAAAATAATAAGCGATCCTTGACGTCTTTACTCCCGCGGCGGCTTCGGCGCGTCAACAGATCCGAACCCCCGGCAATATATACATCTCAACCGAAAACAGAGAATTTTCCGAAAATACAGCTTCACGTACAATTTCCACCTCGTAAAACACACACAGACCGAGAGGGCAAAAAACCGTGGAGTACAACGGAAGCAGAAAAGATGCGCACAGCTTCCAGACGTGGAGCGAGAAATTTTCCATGAGAGCATCTCGCTTCCGGAACTTAGAGACGAAGGTCGGCTCCACGAAACAGAGAGAACGATGAAAATCCCCCGTACCATCCCAAGGACGTGAAAAGCGATTTCTGGGGACTACCGGGATAGAGACAGCATGGGGTGTGAGTAGACTCCGCGCAAAGTGGCAAAGTCGGAAGGCTCTGGCTTGTCATATTTTGGCCACCGCTCGCTGTATTTACAACCAGAAATATGGCCAAAAGACGTTAGGAGGTCGGCAAACACTCCATAGTCTTGCTACGCCGCTGACTCTCTCTCTCTCTCTCTCTCCCACTCTCCATCTCGATCTCCAGTATCGCTTAGAAAAATGCGAGGTGAAGAAAAAGACCAAAAATGAGATCCTCCTTGTCTTTTTGGCTGAGTGATATACAACCCGAAGCAGCGCTGCGTTGCGCGAAAGACGAACGCGATAGAAAAACAGCCCCGTGTGCTTTCTCTACTGCTGCTCCTGCTGCTGTTGCTGTGTATGTGTGTTTCTGTGTGTGCGTTCGCGAGGTAGCCTCGTAAAGTTATTATTTTCTCGCGATTCATCCGCGCCCAGAGACCGCAATAAAATTATTGCATAAGCGGAGAGAGGCGAGCTGCTGTGGGGAGATATATGACTGCACGTCCAGAGCAATTGTCAACTCACGGACTCGAGACAATTTGTAATAATGTGGTAGTATTCGTAAATTGCACCAACGTTTTTTCGCCGGGCTCTGGGTCCTCTCTTGTGTCTATCTCCTCTCGCCGAGAGTTTTTACTGTTGCAACTGTAAAATCATTTTTCAACCTCGTAAAAGTTGCCGAGACTATGCGCGAAGGCTAAACGAGCCTCCACTGTTTTTTTGGCCGAATATATATATAGCTGCGCTGCTCACTGGACAATTTATGCGAGCGATCATTAGGCGGTAAAGGACGCGAAATCTTTCGAGAAGGATATTCTGGGATTAAGAAGGAACATCCGCGAGATCCTAATCTGTCTCAAGGACCGACTGTGCAGCTTAAATCCTCTCTTGCGCAACTGGCGCGAGCGGCGAGGACAAAAAACATTTCTTCATTCCCTATATCCCGGAGAGCTTCAGTTTCGTGCAGCTTAGAGCGCTTAGCACTCTTGGCTTTAAAATGATTTACAGCTTTGCAAAAAAAAACTAGACCGAATGTAATTCTGTAACAGGTGGAGGATTTTTCGATTTTTTTTTGGTTGTTACAGAAAGGGACTACCGAGCGCTTACGGTTCGTTGAAATTTTCCTGATAATGCGAGCAAACGCGTTACCGCTACATTCGTTCAGCTAATCGATTCGAATTTACCGTTTTTGGGGTATAATCAAAAAAAGATTTTTATACTGCAAGATTTTCGATCTGATATATTTCTGCATTAAATTGTATTTAATAATTTAATAAAGTATGCAATATTTTATTAAAGTTTTAATTAAACAAGAAACACATGAATCGGAATTTAAAATTAATTTTTAAGAATATGAATTTCAGTACGAAACGATGTAAGATTTATGCTATAAATCACACATTGATATTTTAGAAGACTTTTTTAGAAATTTAATTAATCAAACATTTTTCTATGGAGATGAATTTATTTTTATTTTTTAATATTTTCTTATAGTACAAAAATAAATGAAAATGTAATTATTTGATATAATAGTTTCAAAAAATCACGTACATAACATATACGCGTGTAATACGTCGAACAAGTATGACGAATCTCAAATCGACGAGGGAATAATTGAAATTACGGCAGTTTTGAAAAGAAATATTTTTATATTCTATTTAAAATATTTTTAAGAAACAAAAGCAGTTGGAATTTCAAATTATGTCTTCTAAAAGTAGTAAATTTATATCACTCGAGAAAAAATTAATTTCAGCTTGAACCATTATACCACAGCATCCACGATTCACCCAACGTAACGCAGAAAATTCAACAAAAATCATGGTCATTACTCTTTTGGGCTGCGCGATAAAGAGGTCGGGAATTCCTGTGAAATGCGACTGTTTTCATTCCTCGAAATCAGGCAAAGAAAGATGGACCGTACTAAGGAGATCTCTCTTGCATTATAAAAAGATTTCGCGCGACATAAAGGAGATAGAAGTCCCAGCGAATAATCGCTTATACACACGTACGTACGCAAGTTACGGAAAAGTCCACGAAACCAATCGTAGAGAGGGACCATGAATAATTCTGAAACTCGGCCGGATCACGAGCGAATCGCATCTGCAGCTATGGAGAATGTGTGTATATGTGTGTATATATACGCATCCTCTCGGTACGAGACTCGCAGCAACACGGCACGAATCGCTGAATAAAAAGGAAAAGCCTTAGGATTCTGTTTACTATGAGACGTGAAATCACGGGGCAAGGAGCGCGGAAATCCGTGTGAATAACCGATACGAAAATCCGTGACGAAAGCGACCGATGAATCGTCGACCCATTCACGCAGCGGCAACCGAATCAAATCGGGCCGACGAGCGTCATCTGCCCTTTTTCAATAGCCTACTCCTTTGCACTCTCTCTCTCTCTCTCTCTCTCTCTCTCTCTCTCTCTCTCACACACACACTCTCGTTTCCCTTGTTCGCTCTACTGGGACTTTACTGCCTCCCAAAGGACAATTTATTCTTTTTAAAGTCACTGGGTCCTTTTTGCGAGTAATGCCGGATTAAAAAAAAACACAACAACGAGTCTGTACACCGGTCGCGTTCGAGTCTGAGAACTTCACGGTTTTAATTTCTGGTCAACCTTATACGCGGAACTAGACCGTGGAAGTTGCTGAATGCTTGCGGATTTTGCCAGGTTTGTACAGTGGATTTGGTGAAAGTCAACGGTAAATGTTTGGTTAAACTATACGATTTTGATTTAATTTCGACAAATAGTCATTTATAATACGGCTATTACATTAAGATAAGCACTACTTTATGTGTGAATGTAATCACGATCGTATACATTTTCCCAAGCATTCATATGAAATTACCAAGAGAAATTGTTTTATTATTTAAAATAAAGTAATGCCATTACAATGGGTAATAATGTCTTAATCTGAAAGGTTGCATAAAGTGATATTCGAAATTCTGTAATGGAAGTTCCGCTGGAGTAACACTTTATAGAGCTATTGATACGCTTCTGCGGCAGCGCTTTGAAGATGCCGACACATATACTAAATTATTACGAAGCGTAGCATAGGCGTTGAAAATTTGACACTGATCAGTTTGTTAGGTATAGCCATCATACCAAAACAATATTAATTATTAATATATAGTAGCTAAATCATTCAATTTCTATTTCTTTTTTTTCAATAATAAATTGCATGTAGTATACATTTTCAGTTTTACTATAGACAATGACATACTTTGTAACGTAACGTTCGCTAAATAAAATTGATTTTGTTTTATATTAATAAATTACAAGTAATTTAGAAAAATAATTCAGAAAAAATTATCTTTTTGAAAGAAACATAAAAAATAAACTTAAAATATTTCGTTTTTGAATATCTAATTATCCATCACTTTAAATAACAAAATAGCTATTATCTCTATTAAAATTTAGTTACAATCTATGCTTATAAAAAATGTATTTGTTTAACTGTGACATAAATTAAATTCGAACACAATTCAAGTCACGCAAGAAACGAATCATTTAAATCAATTTGAATCCTTCGATAAGAAACTCTAACAGTAACAAGACCCCGTTAAAAAAGTTGATTTGAAAAAAAAGAGTCCGACTACCATCCAACATCTCACTAATCGATACCGTTAATCGCCGCTCTCCAAGCCTTATCTAAGCCTCGCAAACTAAAAACTGCAATCGGCAACCTTACGCTTTCTCAACCGCAGGCGACACAACTCGGACGCTTCCTCGAGCATTAATTCTCCATCGACGTCGCAATATTGCACCACCCCGCAGACATCCGCATTCAAAAAAAAAAAAGAAGAAAAAAAAAGAAAAAGAGAAGCAGTGCAGAAAGAGACAAAGAAAAAAAGTGGAGAAACAGTCCAGAGGAGACAGGCCTTTTGGGCTCGCAAGCGTTAACGACGGCATATACAAGGCGAGTAAGGAGGCCTGCACAGCTGCTGCCGGCCGTCTCTCTCGCTGCACACACCGTAGAATCTTAACGAAGTCACATTGTGAGAGTCAGTGGCGCGCGCCAGCGTCGTGTGGGCGGAGAACCTCCGCAAAAGCCGCATCTCGACCCTGGCGTGAAATCGTCGATTCGTTGCGCGAGGGACCGAGAGAGAGAGAGAGAGAGTGAAAGAGAGGAAAAGAGAGACAGAGTCGGTGAGGTACTACCGAGGCAGCACACATCGAAAAACCATTCCGTAAAAGTCCAAGCATTGACGAGAGGCTAGAAGCGATTTGACTCGCTCGAACTATACGCGCGAGCTCCTTTTTATGTGTGTTACATATAATACGAGCAGTACTGACCCATTGTCGTTCCCTCTCGCACACTTTTTTCTTTCCTTCTTTCCTTTCAGAATCCTACCTTCTCATCGACGAATGTGTACAGCTTTTCTTATGCGCGTGAAGTCGCGAGGCTAGATAGGACGACGACGTGTCGGAGCAACAGGCGCGTGCGCTTTCAGTTTCACGCTTCGTTCGTTCGTTAAGTTGCCGGGAATACGTGGAGTTTTCGAGCAGCGACGACGAGTATCGATGAAAATTTCCGCGCGCGCGCGCCGTCGCATTAAGGCGAGAAAGCGCCGATTAGCCACAGGCGTGTTAAGGGGTGCCAAGCGGTTGTGTTACGGGAGAACTAGAGTATCGTGAGAAATTAATCCGTCAAGGATCAAGTGCATCTAGAGCTCGCCTGATATTAGATGGATAGACTTGTTGCCGGTGGGTAAAAGGGGGCTGGAGTTTGGTAACGTTGCAGTTGGCTTTTTGCGATTATCGGATACATAAGCTTATTGATGCTTTTTCGCTGAACTTTCTTTATTCATAGAATAGATATTAAAAATTAAAAAAAAAGCAATTTACACAGTAATATAGTTTATAAATATAAACTATAAATATATACGAATTTATAAAGATACGTTTGATGCTGAAAAATTCAATTATTTATTCGTGCAAGTTAAACAGATAGATCTGTAGAAGAACATATCAGGTTAACTTTAACTTTTGTGTTATATAATATCTATCATGCAATGAATGTTACATATTACATTTTCAAACTAAAATATAATTTAAACAGTTCAACACCACAAAATTTCGCTATAACACAGCCATTCTACGAACTAATATGCTTTTTTCAATCCAATTCTCGTGAGTCCGAAGCAAAACCGGTAGCTGAAAAGTTTCAT
Source organism: Megastigmus dorsalis (assembly GCA_900490025.1). NCBI lineage: Eukaryota > Metazoa > Arthropoda > Insecta > Hymenoptera > Megastigmidae > Megastigmus > Megastigmus dorsalis. The sequence continues at coordinate 48,015 of UELU01139373.1, read as the reverse complement.
AAATATACGACGCGCTTCTTGCGATTAACAGACTAAGCCCACAATGGATTATGCGACGAGATCGGAGTCTAATCGTGGCGACAAACAAATTAACCATGTCGTTCACGTTTCGTCGTGCCGCGTTTGATTCCGGAGGACTTGTGTCGACCGTAGCGCGCCACTGCAACTCTCCAAGACAGATCGAATCGATTTTCTGAGTTTTCCACCTGAACATAGGAAATTATTCACTGGCGCGGGCCTTTGAAGTCGTGCCGCCACTCTGATACAGCTTCGCGATACTTTGGCCTCGGTGTATAGTAAAGTTGTCACGCCGACTTAAACACTGATGCGCCTGCTGTTGAAGCACTTTATTGATACATCAAATCGTTATTCTTGAGTGCACGTGAAATAATATGTTAATATGGAGCGTACGTCTTTATCTTTCTCGAGATTTTATGATTCGAGATCCCTTTTGTCTGTTATGTGTATCATATTTGCCCTCTGTTAAATATATATTATTCTATCATTTGAAATTATTTATTAATATTAAATATAGATACAGTTTATTTATTTAACTACGAAATACCTGAAAATGTACCCAAATTACCATTCACTGTTTCAAAATATGTAATTGTAAAACGTTGTAAAAGTCAATTTTAAAGTGTATAATTTTGAATCAATCTCTATAACTTTTTATATATTTATTGAAAGATGTTTAGGACAACTATATTCAGTTAATTTAATGTTTCTTTCGATAATCAATTTTAAACTTGTAGATCGAATATGCATGAGTATTTCTGAATTTCGATTCCAGTTAAATTGCAAAATGACTGTTTCACAAACAACTTAAATGTATAAGTATGGATGTTAGAGTCGCAAATTAGTTGCCTTAAACAATATTTTTAAGTTTTGCTTACAGATTGCAAGGCAAACACACTTTAACGTTCTTAAATTTTTCAATAACAAATTCTGGAATCCTAAGTAAACACGCCTACGAGGCACAATGAGGAAGCGAAGGTATTAGAGAATCGCTTACACATTCAAAGGATAGTTTCAAAGGCTCGGCTAAGAAAATCAAAAAGCTGTGGAACCTTCTTTCTTTCGCGCGGACATGAGCACAATGGGACGAGTAATTACAGACCAGGTGAGAAAACTTTTTCCTCGCAATTTTTTGAAAGGGAAATGAATCCGAAAAACCTCTACAGAGGGATGTATCATGCAAATTTCAACAATCCTTTGTGCAAATTCATATTTTATATAATGTAGAATTTTATTAATATTCCGTCTGCAAAATTGTACGTTATTCAAATGCAATATTTGTACGTATTCCTTCCTATTGCAACTAAATTACACATTCGTACTATCTTTTGACATGTTTATGCAGAAATTTAGTTTTTGCTAATATCCTTTTTCAGAAAAAACTATGACTCGTGCACTTTATTAAAAAAGAATCTCTGCACATATTTTTGCAAACCTGGTATATAAATTAAAATTTACCTCAAAGCAGCAACGAAACAAACTTTAAAATTCCCTCCGACTAGTGCAACCTCCAAGCTACCTTTCAACTTTTAGCATTCCAACCACTTTTAAACATAAATATTTCTGCACATAAAAGCAAGTCGCACCATAAAAAGCAGAGAGAAGCTGACAAGAAAAAGCGCTGTACACATACGCATCGGCGACACGCTGGGCTCCGCTGGTCAACGATCAAAGTCGGCAAAATCAAATTACCAAAATTTCCCAACATTGAAGTATACATATAGCGAAACAGTTCGGCCACAGTCTCGAGCCCATCAAAACATGAAAAGAGCCCCCGGGAAGGGCTCGATTCACTACTTTTCTCGCGCGTCGCGTATACACAAAACCCCCCCTGTCCCTACAGTCCGTCATTTCAAAACTCTCCGAAGAAGAAGAATAAAAAAAATGGACAGAGAAAGAGAAAGAGAAAGAGAGAGACTGCTCAGCGCAGTTGGCTTTCGCGCGCGCCTATTCTCAAGCCTCGCGAAAAAGTGCCGGGCCGAAAAGAGGGACAGCGCAGAGAATGAGAGCGAGAGAGAATGACACGCAGGTGATTCTTCGGGCGCAGCGCAGTGCTTTTCTTCGCACTCGAGCCCCCCGTGGGGGTAAGGCTTTTGGACTCCCGCACGACTTCAAAGCCGCCGTCCAGACTGCACAATGCGAAGCTCCAGCGGCTTTCTGTCGGTGGGTGGAGCGGCGCGCCGCCTTTGGCACGCGTACGTACACGTATATCCAGTGGCGGGCGTCGAAAAGTGCGAAAAGTTAATTGAAGCTGCCCCTCCGAACCTCGGGGCTAGTCTTTTTTTTTCTTCCCTGGAAGGTGCGTGTGAGGGGCGCAGTTCGACACGTTGTGGGCAGAAAGGAAGCTTCGAGACTGCGGGGTGTTTTATTATTGACGAACGGGGCAGGATACGGCATTAGGTGATCCTCGACAGCCACGCCGACCAAAGAGTCACACTGGATTTGCCTGGTGTAATGCTGAGAGCTGGGCAGAAAGGGGAGGAGAGGGTTTTTCGCGAACTCTCGCTCAGGTGCCGCCGTGAAATCGAAAATTGTAGAGGGCTGGAAGCGAGGCCTGGAAAATCGGGATAATTGCCGGACACTTGAAGCGTGGATTTTTGCACTCGATGTGTCGAGCACCTGACGCTGTGGCGAATTCTCGACGATTAGAGATTCGATGCAGCGAGGGATGCTGCTTTTGTTGGGCCAAAAGGGTGCCATGATCGATTGCTCAGTTTATTGCGAATCGACGGTAACTGTGCAGGCCTAAAAAAATTGTCGTATTATACTTGCATGAAAACGATTTGTTAAATAGCATTGCCATCACAGAAAAAAAAATCGTTAAGTGTTAGGCAAGTAATCTTTTATCGTTACACACGTTGCAATATCCGTTTATTTCGTGATAAATAATAACAATTTTCAGGAAATCATATAACAAACGAAAACCTAAGTAACTATGTTTGCAATTTGCGAAAACTCATTTAGTACTTGTTATTGTGTTAAATAAACATGTTTATTTTTGCAAAGATAAATAAATATTTGTGCAGTATTCTGCATCCAGAAAATCTTACCATAAAAATGTTCATTAGAAAATTTTTTAACAAATAATTGTGGACTATTTCTTATGACCGTAACCATTTTTTCCCTTGCAATAAAACTTTATGGAGCTTTCGTAAAAATAACTTTACAATGTAATATTAGTCCGCTACTAAATATTTATAATACTCTGACAAAGCAAGAAAAGAGGCATAATAAGTTTCTTTGAATTCGTCCTATTCCCTAGAAATAAAAACATCTCTTTCGATTCTCGCTACCCTAGAAATTTTTAAAAGTCGATTTACACATCGTGCCAAATATACCAATCACATGAAGTAAACGTGAAATCGGATTTCTATGCATCTTAGCATTCGCTCGAAATCACCAATAATCCGAAACTCGGCGATTCGTTCCGTGCAGAAGTGTCACCTAAAGATTATTACCGGAGGCGGCACGACATCAAAGAACACCGCATCGGCACGCGATCCACGGACCCTATATCTATAGAAACGGAAAACCGTTGGAAAATCGTTTCGATATGTCCCATCGTCCTCGATCCATCTAATACAGTCGTTACCTCGTACCTAAAAGCTGCACTATCACGCGCGCGGCTCGCAAATCACTTCCATTAAAAAGGTATATTCGCGGGGGCATAAATCAACGGCGGATACACGAAGGTACACGGTAAAAGGCCGCTTTTAGCAGTCGCATAAAAGAAAAGAAAAGCGCGCTTCTAAGTATTTCTCGGGCGAAATAAACTCAGACGTAGTATAACGAGTAGCGCACGCACAGGACTTTTCGTTTATCTAGTCCAGTCGACGTGCGCCGCACTACATCGCGCGCGGGAGCCTTAGTATAATTCCATGCGCGTGCGCGGATGCTCATAAAAGCCGGCGACCGGCGATAAACGTGCGAGACGCGATTCCTCGACAAAACTCATCTATAAACGCGCGTTCTAAAGAGTCCAAGTTTAAAGAGGTGTTTTTCGTCTGTATGCGAGTGGACGTACAAAGAGGAGAGAACGAGGATGAGTATGAGGCGTGATAATGATCCTCTGGCTCGTAAAAACGACGTTTTACACTGGTAGTTACGACTCGAGAGCTAGGCAAATGCTGCGTGTACTTATTGACCACGAAGTCGCTTTCTAAATATCATCCTGCGTACTGTGATGTAAATACTTTGGGGGGTATGTACTACGAGCAATGAATATTTTTTGAGGGTCAGCTTGATAAAGATCAAGTTAAATGTACAAACAAAGTTTTAAGCTTAATTATAGTTACAATTCTGCTTAGTTTTACGTTTAATCGTAAGAATTAAAGAACCGAGAATACATCGCGAAAACAAAATTCAAACAACGATTTTCAATTAAAACAGCATTAAACAGAAAACTAGCTGTATTAATAAAACTCGAAGGCACGTGAGCTCTATTACTTTCGTCACAGTAAACATCAAGCATTTAAGTATCGCAGAGTCGCTGTGCACAGGCCTGCTAAATCCGCAGACCCAATTCTCAAAGGAAGGAGACGTAAAGCTAGAAAGCGCTTGAAATTTATTCAGTCCACATCCGTATCTAAAGTAAGTGGCGTCCCATCCGTCCCACACATCTGGATTGGCGCAGTTTTCTCTCTACTCGTCGCCCCTGCGCGAGAGTGGAAAAGCTTGAGATCGCCGCCTCTGCCGCGCACTGCCTCTCCTAAAGCCGCTCGTAAAATCGCGCAGACACGTCCTTCCTCTTCACCCCACTCCTCCCATTTTCCTTCGCCTACTTCTTTTTTTTTATTCTCCTGCGCCGGTAGACATAAAAATTAGTTAAAAGCGCGCTCGCTCCTACTAGAGAGACCCTTTCGGGTTTCAGGTCCTCTATATATATACACCTCGTGCCGACAAAGATTCGGACGGAGGTAGCCACGCACCACACTATCCTTTCATAGGAAATTCTCTTTCAACTCACCGCCTCTCTCTCTCTCTTTCAGTCAGAGCTTTGCCCCTGGTATACATATACATTATACACCTATAACACAACACGTAAATGGCCACGAGTCTCTATAGCTCGCGATTTAAGACCGAGATACATTTTTAGATTCTTCCTTCTCTTTCTTTTTTGGTTGAGAGCAGAACGCGATGCCTTAGATGAGAGATAATATTCTGGAGCGTTGGATCCTCGTAACTGTATCAAGAGTCAAAATGTTGAAGATCATCGTACGTGACTTGTCGGCGAGATTCTCTTGATTGGGTTACGTGTTAGTGAAAGAGAGAGAGAGAGAGAGAGAGAGAGAGAGAGAGAGAGAGAGAGATTAGACGAAGGAAACATTTGTGTCAGCAGAAAATCATACGTTAGAGCGAAAGGAAATTTTCAGTTTGTCTAATAACCATGGATTCGTTCAATTATATACGAGGGAATCTAGGGATAATTATGTGTGAAAAATCGTGAGCTGAGCTATAGTAGTTACGTCAATTTTCGAATTTCCGAGTTAAGGGCAGCCGCATCGAGACTGTTATTAAACTGAATCTATAATCACAACATGCTTAGCCGACGATATAACGAAAAACCATTAAATGTATAATTTGGGGAAGGAAAACTTGGGAAGAAGGCAAACATACCGCGAGCACGTGTAATTTAATTTATTTTTAAGAAACGAAAAAGTCGTGGCCGCACTGTAAATTACTCGTCGCGGAAGCATTTTTCTCGAGCTTCCGAATGAAAAGGCGGGAACTTTACGAGGCTTTAATTCACGCGGAAGATGCTTTTACGCCCACATGCTTATTATAATTCAGAGGTACATCACTCGACTGAAATAAAAGGGAAAGAACGAGCTCTCGCGACCTACGGAAAAAAGAGAAATGAGAAAAATGCGGCCGTGTCATCTTCTGTTCTCGATAAATAAAGGCGAGCATAGAGGAAAACTAGGCAAGAATCTGGAAGTTACGAGCGCTTTCGGTGTATATGTATACGCGTCTTAAAAAGCCCATCTGCGGGCATAAACATGTCGCGAGCGAGGTATATATACGATTTAAAAGCGAGGCGGCATATGGCTCGCGCGATAATAACTCAGTTGGTTAATGCGCCGTTGGATCAACAGTCTCGAGAAAACTATATATATATATATATATATGCTGTTATATACAGTAACAGAAGCATTAAAATCATCAACGTGGTCTTTATCTTTCACTGCTGATTCGTTTTTCTTCTTTCTTTTTCCAGCGCGCGTGAGAAATTTATACGAGGCCTAAATGAACTTGCTTCCTTAATTACTCTATGATCGTAAATCGCGAAGCTGTTTCTATCAATTTGTATGTAATAAACAGTTGCAGAATTGACCGGCGTCTCGATGTGGAAACTCTGTGTGCAGCGAGAAAGAAAAAAATGGAATAAAGAGAAAACGTGCGATTCTTTGCACCTCGCCTGGAGATTAATCTAGGAGAACGATTAATTTTTGATAAAGCGTAAGGGTATAATTACTTTTTTCATTAGATAAGATTATTGGGCGCTATAATAAAATATAAATTAACCGCATTACATTAAAGACACGCACTTAAAACGTCCAGCCGTCGCGAATTATAACGAAATTCAATTATGGTTACATATATTTTGAAATCATTTCCGCAATAATTTTGAAAGCAATTAGAATTCGCTGATTCAAATGATGCAATCCTCGTTAAGAGGTTTATGGTTTGGGCAGCTATCCTCTTATTAGATTGGAATGTCTGCCGCACTTATTTTGCAAACTGCATGAGATCTCATGCTAAAACATATAATAAATTTTAAAACTTTATACGCATTTGATATTCTACAAATATAAAACTAGTCCTCAACAGCTTAGAAAAGTATCCACGGTAAATAAAATACGTTAATGCACGTATATTCATATTTCTTCAGTCTAAAAAAAAAATTCCAGTCTTTCCAAATCAACAGCCCACAAGTACGACTGTATCGAACCGAATAAGAGAAAAGTAGTAGGCGCAAAACGCCGACCTGAAATCCAGTCAGCCGATTAAATTATCGTGCACAGCCATCGGCCCATCGCACAACACTCGGCCTCCGAATCCTCGACGATTCGCGCATCCATACATCGAGCCGCCGCAGCGGCTTGGCTCATACCATCAGCAAGATCCAAGTGCAGAGAGGGTCAGTTTGCGCGAGCGAAGGAGACGGCCGCGGCACGTCACGTCCCGGGTGATTGCAATGGGTAAATCGCGGGCCTGATGCTCGATGATGATGCGAGACCTGGCCACGGGAGAGTCGGTGATTTGCGAGCGCAGAAAGGGCGCTACACTCCAGCGCACTACGCCAAAAAGGAAAGTGGATTGAAATGATGCCGTGAGTCGTGTATGTGTGTGTGTGTGTATGAGAGCTACCCGCAGAATCTCCGCGAATCGACGATCTGCTAATTGCGGTGTACCGTGTGCTCGCGCGTGTGCGTGTGCGTGTGCGTGTGTGTGTACGTACGGAGGCGAGTTAACGAATGCGAGAGTCGGAGCTGGCATAAATCAACGCGACTTCTGCGATACGCGCGCCAACGGCTTCTTGATAACTCCTTCGGATAAATAATAATTTGCCCTTTCGCACTTGCTCGGGAGTGTGTGTCGGGAGGCCGTATGGTGTGGCTTTGGATTTCGGTGCGTATTCGAGTTTCGATGGGCGGTGATGTTTTGTAACTGGTGTGATAATTGCTCATGATTATATGTTTCTTTTTATTGTGCATACGGTGTGATTGATGTTTTTTTAAAATGTGAAGACTGCGTGACTTATTGGTTAACTGACATTTAATTGTACATGAAACATAAAAAACTTTACCTTATCAATATTGTTTTTTTTTTTACAAAGAGATGCATAGTTGAAAAATGTACAACGATATAAGTAACTTTACAACATCCGAATAATCACAAATGTAAATATAGGTATACATGAGATGTCGAGAGTAATGAAAAAGAAAGACACAATCGCAAAAAATATTCAGCAGCTCCGCACGATTCACTTCTCATAATAATCAAAGCAAACGATTACTTTTGAATGGCAACAGAATTAAGGTACAAATTGAATTTCTCGCATCGGTGATTACCATAATACCCCGGTAATAATTGAACCAACACATCAACGCACACACGCACATGGACAGAAAGTACATTTGCGTACGAGAAACCACCGACAATTTCTGTCCAGTCACTTGAGTACGTATACCTGTATTACAGCGTATGTATATCCCACACATAGTAGCCGAGCGTTACGTAAACGCTCCACCGGCGTCTGGCAAGACCGCGCGCGTGGCCTTTTCTCACGGATTCACTCTCGGCGCGCGAGGTGTAACAAACCGAAAAGAAAGACGACGAGTAAAAGGGTTGAGAGAGAGAGAGAGAGAGAGAGAGAGAGAGAGAAACGAAGTGGATGTAGAGAAAGAGCTAGTGAGAGGAAAAGGAGAAACAAGGGGAGAAGCAGCGTACGCGAGCGAGAGCGAATCACGTTTTCCTCTCGATGCGAGCAGATCTCTTCTCTTTTTCTCGTGTATATACGAAAGCCCTGTTCGCTTCGAAATGATGCATAATATACGACTTCGCATCTCTTTGCCGCTCGTTCTTTTTCACCTGCCCATCTACGCCATTCTTGATATCGTCGTATATGTGCGCGCGGTGGGGGTTTTCGCAATTTTTATGCGCAATCGCGAACGAGCGCAAGTAAAAAATAAAAAAAAAACGACGTGCACGCGCGCCGGGGATTTTATACGTTAACATTCTTGGCAGTAAAGCGGCTTGGGCTTCGATAAGCTGAAAAATTCAGTGGAAATGTGTTGGGCTCGCGGTAAAACGCGTTAATTGCTATCCCGCCAACCAAATTCTGCGCGCATTTTTATAAAGGAAACCTGTTTGTTGATAATTCCGGAAAAATCCTGACCTTTGATGAAACTATTATTTCTCTGCACGCATATTCCATGTTCATTTCATTCGATTTAATCCGTTGATGCACACAGCAATTATAATGTAATGATGTTATATATTTGCAATATTTTCGGAATTATAGTTTCAAACATCTTTCTACTCGATCCAACTGATTTACCATGAGAAATTAAAGCATTATCTGCATAATGAATAGCAGCTTATTCGCGTCTTTGTTTTTTCCCCCAAACGATCCAATAACATCTGTTGTGCGCCGAAAAGTCGTCCATTGATAAAACGTGACAAAAAGAGAGTAAAGCGATCCCGAAAAAAGCAGCAAAGTAATAATCACTTCTCTAAATAAAGCAAACGAGACTATAGGCTCTGTTTTATGCTCTGTTTTTGAAGGCCACAATAAAGACGACGGTACACGGACTGGGGAAAAAGCGTTCGCGTGCCACGCAAATGGAGAGCACGCGCTGCTCCTGTTTTACGAGAAAACGACCAAAAAATCGCTCTAATAATAGTAAAAACTAGAGTACCGGCAGGCCGCGTTTCGTTCTAGTCCCAGTGTGCTTTTTGCCGAGGCAGATCATTAGACCCACCGACGGGCCTAAAACAGTCGTAGAAAAGTCAAAAAGCCGTCATGACCCTCGGTCGTTCCGGCTTGTCCATTGTGTCGCAGTTTTTCGCAGCGACTCTCCCTCGGGATGACCAGAGGGCAACAAACGCGACCCGTGCATACTTATATATTATATCTTTATTGGCGTAAAATATACATCTTTCCATATTTATTTCTACGTCCTGTTTTGCGTTTTTCTCGCTGGCCTGACTCGGAACTTGGAGCAATATAATATTACGAGGGCGAGTTTCGTTTAAAAATAGTCCGTGGGCTAAAGTTTTTATTTGGCTGACCGTAATAACGCGAAAACTGTACCGAAAAAAGGTCCCTAAAATATATGTGACGCGCGGAGCAAAAGTTTTTCCTTGGTCCGAATAGAGCACGAGAGGAAAAAGAGCGGACGACTTTTACAGTGGGGGCAAAAGAGATCCGACGGACAAAAATCGAAGTCACTTTTCTGCCCTACAAAAACGTTTATGGAGAGCTGGCGGCTGTAAAACGTGCACCGTGCGGCTGTCTCGCAAAAATCGTAAAAATGCACGTATTTTGCCTGAGATGTGCTTCGAACGCTGGGGTCCGCACCAACGTTTTTACCATAAAACTCGTAGGTATAGGAGGCGAAACGCACACTCGAGACGTTTTGCGTGGAGCGGTATATGTATACACTGCATTTTAGACTGTGTGTAGGTGGGGAAGGCGAAGAGAGACAGATGCAACTAGAGGGATATACCTAACGCCCTGAATTACATTTGCCTGTATTTGTATCAGAGCGGCCTCATTATTGTTTTACTGCGGGTTTTCGGGCCCGATATTAATGTCCGAAGGCCGAGGCGAGGCAAGCTTCCTATTGCGTTCTTCTCCCCCTCTCTCTCCCTCTCTCTCTTTCTCGCTTTTGCTCCCTTGCGCTTAACCTGAGCAGTGGCTAATGAATATAATACCGAGGGTCCGTACCTCGGGCTTCTGCTTAGGTATTTCGAGTGCTAGAGACGGAGATGCAAATGTTAGTGCAAATTTTAATTGCGTTATTATATTATTTTCCATTCTTTGATTAATTTAATTTTATTAGAAATAAAAAAAAGGAAAATTTAAGGAAATAAAGTGAATAATTTTGAAGTTTCTATTTGCAATATCACATTAGTATAAAATTTAGTTTATCGCAATATTATTATAAACTTGAAATATTTGAGTAAATATATTAAAAAAAATTCAAAAATAGATGACGTAACTAAGCACAATTTAAAATTTATGCAGTATAAACAAAGAACGAGATACATTTGTGAAAAGCAAATTATATTTATGTTTTTAATCGTGCATGCAGATAAATATACATAATTCATATCTGATAGTGTATTCAATGGATAATGTCATGACTTCATACAATTTAAATATGGTTGAGCAAATTTATCAATAAACATACCCTGACCGTAAAAAAATTTTTAATTTTCAATTTTAATTGAATGCGAACAAAATTTAGTCATACTAGAATGAAACGGTTAGATAAACAGTGAAAAGTACGTTCACATTGAAAACAACATCCCAAGTCCAACTAAAGGTATAATAAATCATAAATCCTCTGCATTTTCAAACGAACAAACCATCATTGATAAGCTCGCACACGGCGTCCCAACTCTTGCCCATCCAACGCAATCCAACGCCGACTAAAATTTACGATACACGAATTCCGCAATAATTCGTAACCGTCTTGGAATCCCCGAAAGGAGTTGGGCAACGTGTTGAGAATCGCGCGCAATACTCGTTCCGGGCCCGAAAACTCGCATTCATCATCTAAATTTCCCTGCCTTATAACCCCTGCCCTGACAAAACAAAACAATACGCCCCGAAACTAGTGCTCCCATTATTTACGACCCCTCGAGCTCAATCCGCATTCATGCAACGGAGGCGCGCGCGCCTCTCCGTCTCTCTGTCTCTCTCTCTCTCTCTCTCGCTCTCTGTGTTCCAGTATTGCGTACACGGGTTACGCACAGTCTCGCAAATTTATATTCGCGAAAGAGTGCGAGGCTGTCTTCCAAGGCCTCGAACCGTGTCCTTGGTCATCTACACCCCTTTTTGGGAAAAGGAGCCCTATATGGATGAGGAAAGGGCCAAGCCTTACCCCCTCGAATCGTTATTTACAACTGGAGCAGCGGCCCAGCGGCTATTGTATACATATAGCACAACGTTGCGTCTGCACTGGAGCTGGTTGCGCGTGCGCATAATATTGCCGCACTCATAAAGCCCCTTGCGTGACACAGTCGCTCGCTCGTATATCTCTGACGCAAAAGGGTAGGTTTTCGCAGCCTTTTTAACCCTACACCCCCTATTGGATCATAAAAACGAAATTCCCCGGAACAATGGGTAGTAAGAGTGCTCCAGTTGCATAAAACAATAAAATCGGCCGCCCATAGTCTTGCGCCTTATAGAAACGGCGGGCCGAGGTCTTAAAACCCGTTTTCGGGTGAACGAGACTAATATACACGACCCGTCCACGGACACCGGGGATCCTACTTCGAGTCTCCTCGGTTATATTGCGTCGATATTCTTGCGAGTGCCGCTCCCCCCCTTGGGCGCGTGGATTCTATTACCCTACGCTCCAGTTAAACGTCAATTTGGCAGAGTTGAGAGAGCGCCGTTATTGTCTCGAGAGAGACGGACCGAGCGAAACGAGGCTCGTGCTACTGCACTGCGTGTAAACAGGCAAATTTGAAGGATCGTCGTCGGGTTACGCATTATAAGGTTTGCGAAAAGTGCGCCCCGATGCTGCTTGAGACCTCTGTCTGCAGGGGGCGATCTATGTATATATATAGTACCTGAACGAGGTGGTTTGCTTGACCTCGACGGTGCCGGCCCCTGCAATGCTTCGGTTTTGCCCTTCATTGTCTTCCGGGTTCTTGGATAACTTTTGTATTATGATTGAACGAACTTTCTTGCTTACTTTCTTTCGGGAAATCCCAGGACGAGGATCGGGTTGCACAACTCGCAGCATATGAAGAAAGCGTCTTTGGCGAGATAGTTTTTGAGAAAAAATGAGAAAAGATCTCATTTAACAACGATCACCCTTAATTGAGTAATGGTTAATTTTTTACAATAAGCATACTTTCATTATCATCGGAGTAACTAGATTAATTGTTTGGAGGTCGAACTGAAAAAAATTCTTTTAGATTCAAAATATTTTCAAGCTGAGCTTCAAAATCGTTTGAGATAAATATCATCTAAAAAATACTCTAATCTTATTTCTCGCAATAAATTATTAAAGAATTCTTTATACAAATGCAAACATGTTTTGTTTTTCAGAAAATGAGTATTGAAAAAATTTACAAATGAATAGCAGATTTATCATTGATTTGGATATTCAATTAAAATGTCGAAAAATCAGTTTTAGCTATAACAATAGAACAAAAAGCACCTACAAATCTCAAAACTAAACTTTTTTTACAGCTTTTATCTTCGTGCAGCCAAAAAAATCCAATCATTCAAAAACAAAGCCACAAGAAAAGCCTGAATGGCCATAGTCCAAGTCAATGAACTCTCCTCTTGTTACACCCAAAGCCAGAGCAAGCGATTTGCCTCACAAAGAAACCTCGACGAGACCATTTTTACCGCTGTTGCGCAAATGGCCCGTGGCTGCTCTAGTTGTAAATTTTCTGCCCAAAATTGGTTTACTGCACCTTTTTAACCCCTTTGCTTCTTTGCGGGTCTCCCAGGGGTCCCAGATACAGTTACAGCAGAGGACACAAAACGGTCCTGCTGCCTTGTTTACGACGTTTTCTCGATGGCGCGCGCTCTGGTTTTTCCACCACCAAAAACGAGAGAGAACGTTGTATAAATTCGCCTGTGCTCCGCTTTTAGCGATGCATAATTTATTGCGAGCGACCGAACCGTAACACACGCGCGCGCACCGAATACCCAAGGAAGGTAGACCCAGGAAAGCAGAGTGGGGGGATCCGTTTCCCCTAACTGTTACAGTTTAAATCGGTGAGCTTTTGTCGCCTACTCGCAAGTAGACGCAAGAGAGCCCCGGCCGAGAAAGAACATTTGCATAATTTACGATTGGCCCCAGCTCTGCCTCGCCGATGTTACAGTTTAAACGATACTCGCCATTGTCTCTGCGTCCGTTGTATAACGAACCGACGGCACGCAATTTTTGCCATTTTTGTCGCAAGATGCAATATTTTTAAGAGCTCGTTTTGACGTTTTATACTGCCAGACGCGGCGCGGCTTGTTTATAATCTGTACTTGGCCTCGAGAAGCAGGAGAGAGAGAGAGAGAGAGAGAGAGAGGGAGAAAGAATGAGATCTGATCCGAAAAACGTTTCCACGAAAGGACGCTCTTCACTATAAGACGCTCCTATCTCGAGGAGAGCAAATTTAATTTTTTTGCGAAACTTCGGTTTATACATCTTGATTGTTATCTCGCGCCGCTGCGACCACACCGAGTTCATTAAGACTCGTTTCCGCGCTAGATTATACCGGCAGTCTCTTTCGCGAGTCTCAACTTATTCGAGGTAAAACAAAGGATCATCTGCCCGTCTACGTCGGTGGCTTCGCTCGTGCGCGATTCGCTTCTTTCCTAAGAAATTAAACGTTTTATGCTTAGACTTTAGAGTTGCTGAGAGAGCTGTTATTAAATGCTTTTACGATTCGCAGCAATGATCGTAGAGGCTGGATTCCAGATTCAGGTAATCTCTTAATAAATATCAATCAGACATGTGTGATTATACACTTTTAGTAACAAGGTACAAATCATTACCAGCTTGAACTATTTATTTCATGTGCTTTCTGCTCAATATTAACAATAAACTTAAAAATTAAATTTTTATAAATCTAAACATCTTGTTTATAACAAACATCATGCGATTTATATTATTATACAGTTTAAATATTATATATTAAATATTTAAATTTATATTATTTCAATACTTGCTTCAGCAAAGAAATTAATTTCTCAATCAGACTTTATTAAAATTGCCAATTACGTCAACATCATTCGAAATATCCTCATTCATCAAAATATTATTTCTCCTAGCCGCAAAAGACGCGGCAATTATTCGCCATCCTCGTTATTTCTTATTAAAATAAATCTTGCGACGTGGTACGCCCTTACGAGAGAAATCTCGCCGAGTCATTACAATAATATTCGCGAAAATTTTCTAATTTTCGCCGGCAATCATCCAACGACCGCACGCTCCTTGCAACAGCTCGTCGCTCGGGCGCACGCGCATCGGACAGAAAAAATGGTCATAACGCATCGTCGATGCTGAGAGACAGGAGGCTATGGGATTTTTTAATTAAATTACTGAAAATTGCGCTTGATGGGATTTCGCGATTGAAAAACCGTCGACTACCGCGACCTGTGTGTGCATAAGCAAGAGTCCCGCGAATTGACCTTAATGACGCTCGACGCGGCTTCACTCGCGAGATGTGCCCCGCCTGTCTTTCTTTTCTACCATCAATCACGCAATCATTTGTAGCTTTATTCGTAGCTTCGTTTGATCCGACGATGGCTTAATTCAACATTGATTTCACTCGGTAGCAGAGGAGACATTGCGCGCCAGGCTCTGCTGCAGCTCTCGAGGCGCCTGAATATGAAATTACGACGATTCCAAATGATATTGCCTTTGCGGGAGCAAAGCTTACTTTCCAACTTTTCCGCTCGACTAATTGCACTTTCATCGAATCAAAATAGCATTAAAAGTATTTTCAAGTTTGCTTAAGAAATATGTATTTTCTTTAAGAATAATGTTGTTATGATATTAAAACAGATCTGTTTAAGGGATACTTAAGTCAATTGAAATTTTAAGTTTTTTGCTTATACGGACCGAAAAGTAAGTAATTCGTATTAATCAAAAAAATACTTTAAATCATACAGATCCCGAACATAGGTGCACTCCGTCTATGAATAATCTATGATCTGGTAAAGTTTCAAGTAAAAATTTCAATGACACCTTCAAAAATTCACTTGAAACTTTACCATATGATAGATAATTCATAGACGAAATGCACCTGTATTTGGGATTTGCACAATTTCAAGTACTTATTTAGTTATAACAATAAACTATTCAGGATCCGGTTAGTAAAACAGTTTATTGGTCACTGTAGGACTTTAACACCACGTTAAATTTATATGAAATGCAGTTTTACTTGTATTTTACATATTAGCTATATTCTTGCGTTTTATTTCAGACTTTTAAATAAAAGTTAAAATCTTATATCCTTATCATTATTATTCTTATCGATATTTAAATACTGAGAATATAACGTAGTATAATCATCGAAATATTTAAGATCCAAAGATTGAATAAATTTAATTTTCTCGAGCACAAAATCTCTTAGCTTCATTTTCGATGCGCTCGCTTTGCTTTTGGTTTTTTCTTAACAAGATTAATCAGTTTCATTTACTGGCTTTCTTTCGTCTCAGCTCCTTTATTTTTCACTCCTTCGATTCATTTCCTCTGGACTCAGTGACCATCGCCAACGTGTAAAGAAGTTACTGGTAATTTGCGCAGTGGGCGTTTCTCATACGGCAATGAGAAACGCGTAAATAGTTTTAAGGTATGGCGTGTGTGCACCTGTTTTCGGGCCCATCAAGTTTTCAATTCTGCACAGTGATTAGTCGGGCAGGGATATTAAAAAATAATTAACGCCTATCCTTACGTCTCTTTTAACATCGGTTTCGTTTCTCATTATTAATTTCATTATTCCGACCAAATTGTTAAAAAAGATTCGCTAAAAAATTATTGTTTAAAAAAAGTTCTACAAGTTCCAATCAATAGATTATTTGAGGTACTTTATTTTATATATGCTGAGTAGTAAACACTCGACAGTATCTATAGGTATACCAATTTTTGTAATGTATTTGGTTGTTGGAAAATCTTAAACGATAAAAAATAGTAGCTAAGAAATTATTAAGATTAAAAATTAAATTAAATTTCTTTTTCCCTACCATAAATAAAATTAGCTAACACAAAAATAATACAATGAATATTAAATGTAGAAAAACATATATTATATATAAATATTATTAAAATAATGATTTTGAATTTCAACGAAATGTTCACAAGTTTAAAAGTCTCCTTTCTGTGCGTAAGCTCATGCAACCCCCGAGACGCTTCAGGATTACCGAAACAATTTTCTATTCTTTGGCAGGTCTACACATTTTTTTTATAAAAACCTAGCGGAACTTGGTAAGAAATATGTCAAAAACGGTATTCCTCGCTCACAGTTACGAACAACATTTTTTTCTTAATTTTTTTCTCCCTCAAACTCCAAGAAATACAAACGGTCGCAGCCGCATCGCCCGAACTAAAATAATAAAGTCAGCGACATGCTTCGGCAGCGGTCCAAGAAAAAAAAAGGAAAGAGTTTTCACCTCATGCCCCGTCGAAAATAATAAAGTCTTCGGTCACGGAGAAAGTTCCACGCGCGGCGAGGAAAATTTTACAACACCCCTTTCTCCACCCTTTCCTGCTCTCGTCAACGGTAAATAATAGACAGAGTCGCGACCGTAACTGTACTCGCCAACCCAACCCTTTTCCCAACTCTGTAATAACCACGGCCCGAGGCTCTCAGCCTCGCCGTCTGCACTAAAACAGTAAAGTCAAGGAGCAAAACGATAAAAGTTAATCCGCCTCGAGGCGATGTTCCGCTGTCCGTAGTAGACGAGTCAACCCGTTTAGAATGAAAAAAAAAAACCCTTTTCCGTTCTTTCGGTCGCGAAATGACGGTGTATGCGTGGGGCACCCTAGTAATAAAGCAATATTTTGACTTCCGCGTCTGTGCGGTGCTTCCAAACAACCCTTTCCGATTTTCCTCTCCTTCTCGCAGTTAAGGTTTTTTCTTCCTGCATTTTTACGCCCAAAGGATTAGTAAGGGTTAAGAGACATTCCTGCGCCCGTCGTAAAGCGACTAACTTTTTATTTTTACCCCTTTAAGCGGCGAATGTATTGTAAATCTTTCCTCGGCTATATAATAATGCACAAGACCGAGGAGAGCAAAAAACAACTACCGTACCTTCACCCAAAAGTCTAAATTTTAAACTTTTTTTTGCTAAAGCGAACTGTTTTTAAGATGTTTCATGTCGGTTGACACTGCCTAACAGGACAATATCTCGTCGCTCTCTTATGGTTTTGGAAAAGGTCGTCCACAGATGCGCGGTGTTGTACGAAAAACCGAGTGAACGGCTTTCGGGATGCCGCTGCAGTTGCGGCAGTTTTCAGGGGGGCCCCTTCTGTCTCTTTACTGTTAAGCACGTGTTGCTATGGAGGATCTCACATGTGCTCGTCGCTTTCTCTACTAACCTTAAGCCAGCCGAATCAGGGTCGACACGATGATTAACGACTGATTTGACGTGCTTTCTATTAATAGACTCAGATGCTAAGTAAATAAACAAATAATTGTGAATCGTATTTTTTGTGCAGCTTAAACTTTTATATTTTCAAACTTTGAAATGCTTGCTGAGAATAAAGCAATTACTTATTATTTTATTGATAAATGTTTACGGAAAATATTTGTACAGAAATTTTATGTTATGCAAAATTTTCTCCAGCTTGTGCGTAACAAACTCGTATTTCGATCTGAACTAAAGAATAAGATTATACTTAATGTTATAGAAAGTATCAATAATATTTCTATGTGAAAATTTACAGAGACGTAACAAGATATATATTCTTCGAAAAATATCTCAGACCACAATTTTTATTTGAAAAATAAGATTTATAACGCCATTTTAAAGAAACGATGTGATCAAATTCTGTTCAGCTTTCCGGAAACAAGTTTCCAAAATTTCGTTATGCCAATTACAAATATTGCCTTGCACCATTAATTACGCCATTATCCTCACGAACAAACTACTACACGATGTACATCGAATTGCCCCGACTCCAAAAGTTAATTTCTCCCGCGAGCATCAAGCCAATCCGCCGTAACAATGCATCATAATCATAAAGCGCGCGCGAACGTTCCGATTACGACTTTTAAAAAAGCATCTCGTAACCCCCCACACGGCTGCACGCGAGCAAACCCACCGCCAAAGGCTTCCCCCCCCCCCTCCCGAAAAAGGCGCGCTCAAGTTTTTTCCGGAGCCCAACAGCAGAACAGCAGAACAGCAGAACAGCAGCAGCGGCAGCAGCACATGAACGTCTCGGCCAATCAAACTCTCTCACGAGGCCCCCGCGAAAGAGTACGGGCCACACGCCGCGATGGGCCTTACACACAAACGCTCGCACACACACGCACACACACACGCCCGCACACACACCGAAAGATTACATTTTTACAAGGCGTATGTGCTCGGGCTGGAATTAGCTACTCGGCTCGTGCGACTCGAGAGAAAAAAGCGAGCCAGAGAGAATATGAAGATGAGAGAGCGCGAATGCAGATGTTCATCGGGCACACGACGTGATTCCGGTTTTTATGCGATTCCCGTGGCCGTGGCTCTGCGCTGCTTCGTATGGGAAACACGCGTTAATTTGCTGGGAGTGGAAAAGGGTGTACGTATAGGCCGGTCCCAACTAACGTACGTGCGTTGTAATTTACGTTTGAAATTAATTTAGCGGCGCGTGCAGAGGATCTCGACAGAGAGCGAGAGAGAGGGACTATGAGAGCCACGAGACTTGGGAGAGCTTTTACGTTCGCTCGTAATTACATTTGCGCTCGAGTTCGGCTTCGTTATTGATACCTCGGAAATTAATTTTCGTGCCATTAGGTGGGACAAAAATAGGCACTCTCCGACGTGCGCTGTGACGTACGCTCGAGCCCCTCTTTTTGTTCGCGATAGCTGCAGAGCTGATGCTTGTGTAATTGCACGCTGCCGCGGCGACTAAACTGTGTATAAACAAACTCTCACGCTACACTGGATTAAAGTGTTTTTGAGGATTATCGAAAATCACGTGTTCTTTGTAAATGCCTCCGTTGATTTGAAAAATTGTGGGATTATGAGGGGGTTTCATAACGAACTTAGTTATATGCATTTAACATGGGCCCTTTTTCTACCATAGTAGGAAAGGATAATAAATTTATTCTATTATTTCAGGCATTAATTATCCCGTTCCCAAATGAAAATTAAATGATAAATAAAATTTTAAAAACGGTCAATAAACACCTGTCTTTTTAATTACAGGCACAGAATAATCCAAAATTTACGGGACATTTCAAATTCAAAGCTGACCCACTAAAAAGCTATATAGCTTTCCATCAGTAAATCACGTAGAATCGCCAAGTCTCTGCGAGAGTCACATTCGTATAGAACATCCGGATCCATACACATTCAGCGACGACGACCTCGTGGACGGGGAACGAGGCGAGGCGAGAAAGGTCCCGGTATATACACACTACGAGAATTCTCACGTCTAGTTAACCTTCGACCCGACGAAACATCGCGTGGGTCGTCGCCGCCGCCGCTCGTTAACTTAATACCGACACTCGCGCGACATGCTCACACATACAAAGCAAATACATGCACACACGTTGGTGTCGAGCTGAGGAATCGCGCTGCTTGGTGGGTATATGCACGAGTCGATGGATGCGAAAAAGGTGCCAGATGTCCAGCGCACCTTTTCTTTTTAATACCCGATGACCCCCTCGATAGCGATAACCTCGGTACCTTTTTCAGTTTTTTACAAGATGCGGTCGCAAGAATTGCACTATTTTATAAAATCAATTAAACATGTTACAATTTCGTTAAATAAAAAGTATATATAAAATATGATATTCTAATTTTTTAAATTTATAACATCCGTATTCTTATTACCAAATAATATCATCAGCAGTACAATATTTCTACGTTGCACAACTTCCCTTTTCCTCTGCAGTACAAGACCATTCACATTTCTTCATCTCGAAAAATCCATCAGTGGCAAAAGCCATCGGCCACGCGCGGAAGCTCCCGACAAAAGCATTTAATCATAAGAATACCAGAGTCGCATATTGTATACAAGAACCAAAATGAAAGGACAAGACAATCAAAAAAAAAAAAGAAAAAAAAAGAACAAGAACAAGAACAAGAAAGAATAAGAAAAAAAGCACACGCACTCACGCATATACCTCGTATATGTAGACACATGCAGACTCGTGATTACAGGCGCGCTGCGTGCCAGCGTCGCATGCTCTCGATCGATGTGTGCCTCCAGAGCGAGACCGAGAAAGAAATATACATATATATAATACATCGGTCGAGCAGTGGAGATGCCTTATACCTTCTCTGTCGGCGCGGGAGAAATCGTTTCTGTGTCATGACTCGGCGCAACGGCAATGTCACGCTTGTCGTTGCTGTATATGCGCGCGCGCGCGCCTTTTATATGTGCTGTATACCAAGAGCCAGAAGAGATATTGAATTAGCCTCGTCGTGCGTGCGTACGCGAGCGCGCAACTCGCCAAAGGCACGCGCGCAACACGTGCAGTCCGTGATGCGTGTATATACATATATATACATATACGTATATATACGTATGTACGTCTGCTATCGGCCACTGATTGATATCGCCTTTATATGCTCCTCTTGTGCAACTTCATTAATTTCTTTAGCGTACGACGCGGCAGCTTGAACTTACGTATGTACTTTTTTTTTCTCGTTGCTGGTATACACACGACCGATAGCCAATTTTGTTGTTACGAGAATTAGGCGGGATTTAAAGTTTCAGAGTTTCCTTTCTCTCCACCGAACGGTTGATGTACAAAAAAGATGGTTGCAGACTATGCCTAGAAGTTGCATAAATCGGCTAATCTCGCGGTAAGAGTTGACTTTAATTAAGCTCCGAGATAATGGCAATAATTAAAAGACGCCACGCGCATCGACGGACTGCGGCCTACACACTTGTGCCTGTGGGATCTATATATATATATACTCGCCGCACGAAGGAAACGAAAGCTTACGCTCGGGCACGTCAAAACGACGCTCGAAAGTTAAAATATGAGAAAGAGTATAATGAAGAAACGCTTATTAGACTTATTAATTTGCAGCGAGTCTATTATTAAGCGTTTCGCTCGCAGAATATATATTGGCTGCACAAACGTGCACGTATAGCACTCGTGTGAGAATCTCTCTCTCTCTCTCTCTCTCTCTCTCTCTCTCTCTCTCTCTGAGTCCGGCTCGTTGGTGATTTCAAAGCCGATCCCTATCCCATACGCCCCTTGACCTGCTGCGGGAGAGACGAGCGAACGATCGTCTGCGACGCGCCGAACAATTAAAAACGAGCCCAGGCTCCGTCCGAGTTTGTTTTCGTGAGCCGACGCGCAGGGCAATTAAGAAGAAACTTTGACGAATACGCGCCATAAGATGCGCGGTTCTCTCTGTTGCTTATGCTCCGCCGCGGCTTGATTGAATTTGTCTGGAAATTTTTAGTAGCGTTTATTATTTTTTTTTTTTTCGTCTTGATTGGTTAGAAACTATGCTATAGGGATTGAAACGATCGACAGTGCTTTAGTTTTGTACAATTCGATGTAAAATATTGTTGTTAAGAAAGTTTGAATGTGCGAATAAAGTTATTCATGTGCGTACGAAGGATAACAACATCTGTCAAAATAAGAGGGATTGACATTCGAGCTTATGCAGCCAACGTTGAATATCTACATATAGTATATACACAGATATAGCTAATCGCTGAGATGCGATTGCCAAATCACGTTGTCTCAACAGCTGCTGTTGTCCCTCGGGTGCAGTGAACGAGGAAAAGTCAAGCACATTTTTGTTACGACTTTTGTAACGACGCGCTTCCTTACGAAAACTAAACAATGTCTTGCAGGATTAAAATCAGTTTCAAAATCTATAATAATATCTACAGTCAAAACATGTTCCTTTTCAAAAAAAAATAAATAAAACTTGAAATTTCAAGAAAATTATGAATAATAGACCGCATCTTTACTTTTTAATACCTTGTTAATGATTCGTAAGATATAATAATGAAAAAAAAAGCTTAAATTAAGCTCGAAATATTTCTATGTGTAATATCGGGATTCTCCTTTAAACTAAAATACATTTTTCACAATTCTAATAGTGGCCAGAATTTGAGAATATGCATGCAAGAATAAGCAAGAACACTCGCTGAACATGTATGCAGGTGAAAAAAATTACCAAACAGCAGCAGCACTAAAAATCTCTCCAGCAGCAATAAAAGCATCGAGTCCTCGGACCCATCCAAGAAATACCGCGACTGTTTTTACCACCTGTAAAATTTCCGAGCGCGTATAAACCACCTACGAGCAAAACCAAGCGATTACCGCCTTGGTCCAGCCAAGCGAACGATTATGCAGATCGCCCGCTGTACTACGTACATCTCCCAAGTGCTCTGGAGTAAGGGCACGTGGTGACATTGCAATTTGCATCCCTGATTCGTGTAATCTTTCAGTTTAAGACTTTTTAACGACAGCCAGCCGCTTCTCCTCCGCCCCTATAACGCCGGGTGGTCAGAGCATAATATTTAATTTCTCCTCGCTCTCTCGAATATTATGCTAATGCTTTTGGGGTTAGCCGCCAATTGCTGCGAGAGGACACGCGGAGCCTAATTGATATTTATAGCGGGAGAGCTGCGCGTGAACGTTTCTGCGTTTCTTGCTCGCTCGTATACATAGGAGCGAGTGCACAGATGCGATGCTACCGCGCGCGTCTTATATATACTTTCACACGGAAATTATCGTCGCTTATGCGGGGATGAGACATTGGCCTATCGCTCGGCTGAATCACGAAGGGCATCTGCCTTGTCGTCGACGCAGCTCCGCCACTTTATCGCGCAGTCAACAGCTCCTTTTCTCCCGCGTTGTACGACTAATTTTTTGTAGCGCCGTGCACTTGCAGTCTATCGAGTAATGGCTATTATTAAACTTTCTCTCTCGAGGCCCGGCATTCCTCCATCTGTACGATATCACACGCTGACAAATGTTTATTTTTCGCATTAGGGCTGTGAGGCGTAATACCGCGCTCGCTCGTGTATACATATATACAAGCCTGGGAACAGAAAAAGTGCACTATCTCGAGCTCGGCAGCAGCCACTTCCCCGTTCTTATCTGGTTTGCTTACGCTCGTCTAGCCCCGGGGCCCCTCGATCGATCCTGTCAAAACGATCGGCTCCGCTGTGCGCGGGTGCATTTTACAATACACGACACGCAAACAACGGAGGCAGCTTTTCGAGTCTATTCCGGACTAGCTTGTCCCGAAACCCGACGTCCGTCCGATAATGGCGTGTCAGGAGCACGTCTCTCTCTCTCTCTCTCTTCCTCTCCCTCTCGCTTCGTTCACGGAATCCATTAACCGTTTTGTGTTCCCACTGGCTTCCTCTTAACACAGCCAAGGTACACACACACACACACACACACACGTATTTACACGTACACTGTAGCGGCGCGAGGCTTTTGCCACGAGGCAAAATAAGCAGCATCTCTCGGGCGTGTGTCAAGACGCGACGATGGCGACGAGGTCGAGAGGAGTTCCGCGACCGACCCTCCGCGTGTATAAAGCTTCTCTCGCTTTTTTTTTGTTCAACGGCCGGTGTCTGCGAGAAAGAGAGAGAGAGAGACCGATATAGAGCCATGAACACGACGTCTGCTGCCGGAGCGAGAGATGAAAGGGTGAGAGAGAGAGCCGAGGCAAAGGTCACCGAGTGTGGGAACTTATGCGCTGATGCGCGGGTGAGGAAGAGAGGAGACGATGACGCCACCGCCCCGTTAAGTGTGACGTCAGAGCTTACAAGGGAACGAGAAACCGAGAATGAGCTGAGGATGGGAAGGGAAAGAGAGAGAGAGAGAGAGAGAGAGAGAGTCACTCGTTTTTGCTACACACACCAGCAAAATTGTAATCTATGTCTGATACTTTATTATCTTATACCGCAATTTCTACTTTCCACGGTGCAGACGCGCGTTGTGCATCGGTGTATTCTATCGTAAGACTGGCGGTTTTCATTACCGTTATTTGCTCGCGGCTTGTTATTACACTTTAAATCATGAAGCTATTGGCTTATGGTAAACAATTTTTCACTTTATTATTGCGGGATTAGTCTCTGCAGCCCGGAGTTGGTTAGCGAGAGAAATAGCGGAAGGAGCGGGCCGCTTTTCGTTTTGTGGATTGGCAGCAATTTCGAAAGCCACTGCATTTACTTCGGAGAGATGATCATTTTGTTTGGAAATATTCTGTTATGTGTAACCAATTCGATTTGTTTAAATGAATTATCGAATGAAAAGGTAATAAGAAGTGAAAAAGCTGATCAATGTAAAAATTCATATATTTTTAATGCCAAATTTAATACGATAACAGAATGCTTGTAAATACAATATTGCAATATGTAAATATCATTGAACGAGAAATATATTTTGCTCTACACAATGTTACTGTTCATCGATTTCATCCCTAACGCATTATTTCTAATGATGAAGAATATCAAACAAGCCGAACAGGGATTGCTTTTCTACGAACCGAAAAGGAACCTGCAGCCTTGACGTGCGCAAATTGCAGCAAAAAGAAAGAAAGAAGAGGGAATCCCCACACAATCTACATTTTCGATTATAATGCAGCAATTCCCGTCTATCAATGGCTAAATTGCTCAAATTCCCGTTTCGAGGGGCTCAGTAGTCGTTACATTCCCCGGGAGAATCTAAGCCCCGCACAATATAAAGAACGAGAAAGAGGAAGAGAAAGGAAGAGAGAGAAAGAAAGAGAGTGAGAGAGAGAGAGAGATAAAAAAAAGGCAAAAGAAGCGACGACGAGACGAAAGTAGACTCATGATTTTCCCGATAATTCAATATGAGCGTGCGTATAATATCCAATTAGGTCGAATAGATCCCTAATTTGGTCTACCCGATTGAGATCCTCCGCCGGCGCGTCGTGATTGAGGCTACCGAATTACTATACATAGAATATGCGAGAGAACGAGAGATGGAGAGGGATAGAGAGAGAGAGAGAGAGAGAGAGAGCACACATCATCACAGAGAAGAGCGGTATAGGGAGCCGACGAGCATATAGTCAGCGCACGGTAGCCGATTATATATTTCTTCGTTTTTTTATCGAATCTATAAGACCGCGCATCTGCGCTCGACGAATAGGCAACAAAAAGAGTAGCGAAAATATGCTGGCGCGCGATCGCCACCTGCTTTGCGGAAAGTCATTTTCACGTTGCTGACAGTTCAATTATGAGCTGGAGATCTATTCTTTTCTGAAGGAGTCTCGCAAGATGGATGCATGAAATCGTTACTGATTTCAAGGCAAGATTTAAGTACAATTCCATTGAAATGAAGATTATATAGTCATTATAATATGGTGTAGGATAATTATCAATGTTTTACCAAGTATTTCTTAGTTCCTCGCTTCATTACTTTAAATTATGAATGTTACCTGAAATATTTTAAAAAATTTCAAGGATTAAACAGGCTAAAATTAAAAAAAAAACAGAAATTATATTGTTGTAGTACATTATTTCCTTTTATTCAAATTAAATATTCACTGTTTATGCGACCGGATAAATGAACACGTCTTGTTTCTCTATATATAAAAATCCAAATTAATTACATTTTTCTGAAAGTGAAAGTTTAACTTTATGTGAATACTTTATCAATCAGACATAGATTAATAAATAAAAATCACGTTTTCTACGATGGCGAAACTTCAATAGAACGAAATTTGCTGTTTTGTAAAAGTATAATTCTCACGTTTTATTTTAAAAACCAATTTATACCCCAGCAGCAACTAATATCGATATTTAAAATCAGTACTTAAAATCAAACTGCCAGGAATTAATTTTAAAATCTAAAAAAGAGCGAACACAATGAGTTAGAGTCATAATTTATTAAACGCGCATATAGGCACGTACAAGACTTTCGATTAAATCGCGGAACTCGCCACATGGGAAATCCAATGAAATATCGACTTTTTTTTCAAACCGCGCGCACACATCGTAACCAACACAGCCGGAAAGTCTGCGGCGAGTTTATACTCTAAGCAATTGAATGTACGCATCGGCTCAACTCCGCACGCGCGCGCGCTCAGTCTATTCACGGCGAAATCGATTCTCTCAAAAGTTCATAACGGAATATGCATTCGGGAGCCCGTGAGAAAGCGCGAGACTTGGCGCTACGTCCGATCGAAAATCAATTTGAGCCTATTGTTTCTCGCCGATGAAAGTGACAGGCTCGCGCGCATCATGATCGCCTTTCTCTCGCTAAACCGTTACGAATTCGATTATGGGCCTCGTAGCGGCCGACTTTCGAAAGGAGAGGAGAGGAGAGGAGAGGAAAAAAACACTATCCATCTTTTTTCGCGGGCTTCTTTTTCGTTGGTCGCTGTTTGCTTAGAGACGCGTCACGCCTATCGAGTACTTTTCCACTGCCTATTTATCATTTCGAACGTTAATCAGGCTATGATCGTTTGAATAATTTCACAATATTTCTTCCACTTTGATATCGTACGTTAAATGTTTGGGTCGTTGTAGACCTTCAATTATCATATTACTTCCATTGGACTGGCTGGCGCATCAGGTATAATACCGAATCCATCGACGCAAGACTAATCCGTACGATGCGACCTTTATTTCCACCGCAACTTGTCAGTCTTTCTCGCGAGATACGATCTCGACACAGATGTATTATCGGTTTTTGCTCGAGAAGAAGACATCAACTCTGGCTCATTCCGGTGGTATAAGAGAGCGCGTATACTTGAAAAACTTGATAAAATTCAGCCGCGGGGCGCAATAAAAATTTGTACAGGCCCGCGCTTCAAAAAGTACAACAAACGACCGCGAAATGGTAATTTTACTGGGCATGTTACGATCGGTCCACGCAAAAATAAACGTCTATCCGCGGGCTCAGATTTTTTTCTACGCATAATTTATACTCTCTTACTCGCAGCAACAGCAGCCACTTGGCAATGCGTATAGCTATTTTTTTCCATCGGGCACTATGTTTGTTTTTTGTTTGCTCGTTTCTTTTTTTTTTGCTCACCGACTCGAAGATCCTCTCTCGCTAATTAATGCAAGTTGCGTTTCGGCAGACGCTACTCGGAGAAAGAGAGAGAGAGAGAATACATGGATGCCTGTAGATTATAGAATTATGAATGTCTCGCGTACGCTTGTGTGTCTGCGCAGTGTACAAGAGAGTTAAGGATGCCAAGCGAGAAAAGAGAAAAGATGCTGCTGCTGCTGTTGGTACGTGTGTGTCGTCATGTGATGGATGTAATTGATGTTCGGGTCTACCCCGTCGGCGTAATTGAATTTACGATTTCTTTCTTTTTTCGCGCTGTCGCTGGAGATCGGCCGGGCGCAGAAATGCGCCCCGAGCGAACAAACGAAATCGGGAATCTGTACACACTTGCGCGCGTACACGCACACGCACAAAAAGTTACTTCTTTTACTTGCGTGAATAATAAGAAGCTTTTTATTATTCAGTTAAAAGGTTTTACCGGAGGATTTGTTCCACTCCCGTGTGGTGCGCGGCGCATTTTTTTCGCTTTCAGAAAAAGATTTCGAGGTCCGCGCTCGCGGGAGCTCCGGAAGCCCCGAGCTCCTCGAGAATTAAGTGATTATTTTTAAAACGCGGTTTTCTTGTGCTATACGTATACTGTCTTGAATTTGGTTCTCCGCGTGTATGCCGAAGGGAGGAGCGACGCTTCGGTGGCTGAGGCTATATAGTCAACTTGCCAATTTTTTTCAGGCAACATTGGTCTGCGTATGTGCAATCATGCAAAATGAATTGCGCGCAAAAATTCAAAAAACTTATACAGACAATTGCACGCTTCTTCGGTAGATCTATAATTAACGTACCAAAACTTATTACTCCAATGCTGTTTGTTTGAGTCGAGAAAAATTAAAATAATTTTAAACTTACCAAACTGAAATCAAGTAAAAATAAAACAACCGGCCAGTCCCAACCTACTTATCAAACCAAGCCAACTTTTCCCATCGATCCCAGTGCCTAATTAGAATAATTCTCCCAATCGCAGCCGGATCCCCTCGCTCTATCAACGTATATCTTCCCCATAAATACAAGTAGCTCTCGAGCAGTTTCTAATCAATCGCTCGGCTTATTCAAGCGTCACTGTACAATCACGCAGCCGCCCAGAGATCCAATGTACAATATGCAGCGCCTCGGTGCGCTATGACACACGAGCAACGACTGCTGCACATATATACATGTATACGATTCCCCGTGATAAATTCCTTCAGCTTCCCGCGAGCATGTTTATAAACAGGACGGAATTACCATAAAGCGAGAGCGCGCGCACGCCTCTGCTTATATACCAGAAGGTTATCTCGCTCAAAAGGCGCCGCGCGGATATGCTGCAGCCTCGCTGTGATCTTTCACGCCTCGAACGCTCTTTTCCAGTGTGTCTGTGTGTGCCTATGTGCGTGCGTGTGTGTGCAGGCAAACATTAATCTCGTCGCATGAAATATCAATTTATTTATAAACATACATACAGGTGTGTATTTGTTGGTTCTATTTTTCCCCCCGAAGTCTTAATTTCATATTTACAACCTGCAGCGCTCGTCAGCCGCGAGGGCGGGTATAAACAATGAATAATACTGAAAATGTACTTTGAAAGTGTATTATTTTATTGGGACTTAAAATTAAAGTGAATCGCTGTAAAGGAGAAGAACTTTCAGCATTTTGGGCACAGCTGTTTCATTTTTATACTTACAGAGGAATGCAACAATTAGTAAATATCGTGCCGTATATAGATAACGAGTCATTTTTATCGAAAAAGTGAAAATTCGCTCGAAACGAACGTAGCCGCACGCACCTCTAAAAGCTTATAGTGCAACAAGAATATAAAAATTTTATCTCCGACTTAGAAATTCGGTGAGCGAAGCTAAAGCAGCCAAAGCTATAAAATAAAAATCTGTAATCTCGGGACTGGTATAACGTTGATAGCAGCATAAACTGTACAAAAATACGAGTATCATTCGAGAACTCGGCCCTATTCGTTACATCAATAAAACTGCTTAAAAGCCCGGCCCCCGTAAACCAGAAGATTACAAGCGAGCTGAATTTCCATGCCGAACGACAACACAAAAAATAAAGATATCTCAAAAGTTCGTCTTTGTGGTATATATCGGCTTATTTATATCCCCACGATGTGTAGTTCTGGTAGAGGATATATAGACGGCACCCTTTTTCCTAGTCAACTTCCTGCACTCGGGTTTAGATAAAATTATTATCGTCTGTAAGAGGCCGATTAATTTTGTGCATAAACTCGGATTTATAAGGGCCTGGCCCCGCGTATACAGTGTGAATAGGCTTTGAGGCATTCGTTTTCGTCCTGTGGCGCGAGCGAGTCCGAGAAAAAGCGAGAGGAAAGCTCACGGCTGGCGAGGAATCGGTGCTCGTTAATATTGTCGGATTAAACGGCCCTGGGGCATTAGTCTCCGTAGGAACGACGGAATCTCTGGGGTTGGGATGGAAGAGTTGGATTATTCGGTGGACCCTTGTGTGCGAGCGCCGCGTATACGGTACGCGTCTTGAAAACTTGTTTTTCGGCGCCCCCGTGTGACTTGCGACGATTGTACTCGGTTGACGGGAAATGCAGATGCAATGTACGGACAAAAGTTTACGGGAAAGTTACGAATCTTTTGTTGGTGCAAACTGGGAGGAAAGAGTTGAACTGAAAATTTTCTATTTTAATTTACTCTGGTTGAATGGTTGTAAATTTTATTGCACCGTATATTTTATAAATTTATAAATCTGATTTGCTTGTTCTCAAATGAGATTGAAAAAGAAACACAGTAAGATCGTCAATTATAAGGAAAAATATCAATCCTCGATTAAACAAAATCAAAGAGCACCGCCAACAACAAGAGGAATTTTCAAAATGCACATATGCGTAAGTCGAGTAAATGATCGAGGAAAAGCTGCGACTTGCCGCGCGTGGGCCCAATAAAATGAGAGAAAGAGAAGCGCGTGCGCGCTCGGCTAACTTTCCATTTCTACCTGGGCGTGAAGGAGAGATGCTATATATCTATACGCTCGGTCCGCGTGCCAAAGGCGTCGTCTGTGCTGCCGTCGTCGTCGTCGTTGTAACGTTGTGTCGCAGTGAACGCCGTCATTCGGGCAGTAAAATTAATTCCGTAAACACTTTATTGTTCTGCCGCGCTTTATAACAGGTCGTGCGCGTCTCGCTTTTATGACCGGCTGTATGCACTAAAGGTCGTGTCGTGTGACCCTGCGCTGCTGCAGCCGCCGCCGCCGCCGTTGCCGTCGCCGTCGCTCGATGACTGCCATGAGGCTGCGATTATACTCGGATCTGTATATATGAGCCTGCTGATCGTGAAATTTCCTATGTGCATTTGCGAAAGTAAACTTTACTGTTGCTATCGGCTTTATTGTTCTTGTCTCGCCTTTGTTTGAGCGCACTTGAATCTATCGTTTGAGTTTCCTTTTAGTACACGTTAGTGGAAATTCCAATTTTGAGGTTGAATGTTATGTAAGCTGCGTTTGAGAACAAAAATCAAAATCAAACAGGTTTAACTATTATGATTATTAATTTTACAATTTTTACTAGACACTCATTCGTCGATTTAATTTAGCGAGATTTTTGTATTTAACCAGTTAGCGCATAAACATTTACAATTTCAAACTGAATTTTGAATTCTTATCTTCTGGTAAAATTTCATCCAAAAAATTTACAGCACTAGTAACCATTATTCAAATACTTTATAATTGAAATAGCACGAGTCAAACGTAATCAATTATTAATTCACGGTAAAAAGAATAATAGTTTATCGCCGAGTACAATAATCATTCGCATAATTCCGCAATATCGCAGTTAACGAAAGCGATTTTTCTCCATACCGCCGCCAACAATATTATTGCGGCAGGCGTCATTAACATAAATACGAGCGGCGCAGCTGTACAATTGCGAGGTAAAACTTTAATTCCGCGCAGCTAATAGTCCCGCCATTACATATAATATCCGCGTTTTATTTAAAACACCAAAACTCGCCAGCCAAAGCAGTTTCACGCGCGCGCTCAGCGGCGTTATGACGCATAAATTCGCGCGGCGCAGGCGACGTCCCTCATTAACGAATACAGCCGCGCGAATCTCTCTTGGCCGCAATGAATCTTGTCTCTCTCGCTCATAGAAGAGTGGCTGCTGCGGCTGAAGCGCTTGTTTGTGTGTGTGTGTTGGCGAGGCCGTTCCCATGGATGTCTATGCCATGCACATGTGTACAAGCAACAGCTCGCTATCAAAAGAGGTCCATGGAAATTCCCTCAACGGGGGGTTGAAGGCACGCGTGTAGCCGCGTGTAGGACGAGAGAGCGCGAGCCAAAACGGACGCGCGCGACGTAGGCGTGAATTACAGACGAAGATACATTCGCGCCGATGTGCAGACCTTTTAGTTTGCTTTTTGTTTCTTAATCGTGGAGCGCGCCTTTTGCCTCTTCTCTTTCTCTATACTGACTGCTTTTATCCGCGCGAATTCCATTTTGGAGGCTTGTCCCGCCGCGATAAAAACGAGCCGCAGTAATCCTGCAGCTCTAGCGATTCCAGAGGATTCTTCGGATTTTTGACGATCGTATAACCTGTGTGTTTGTATGTCTGTGGCTGCATGCATTATGCATGAAAGACGTTTCTGTGGACGAGAATTTATATTGAATTTATCCGGCGATAAATTCGCTGTGTTTATGCGAGCTAATGCCGTGAAATTCTATGCGATATATGTAATCAAAAAATTAAATCCCTGTGAATTTGGATGCTGAAATTTGTTCCATTAATAACAACGTATATATACGCAAATTGAAACTGACATATGCGAATAAATACTTACTAATAATTCAAAATAGGTTTTCGTGGATTCTGAATTTGTGAAGTTTCACACTAACTTTGGACACAAAAATTTTGTACAGCTTGCATAAATTAAAAGCGGAAAATTAGTATTTAATCCACATGACACAAATTTTTTTAATTACCCTAAAATTTACAAAACTGTATCATCGATTCAAAAGCGTGTTTTTCAAAGTATCTTCGCAAGCGAATAAAAAAAATTATCCTATACACTTGAACTTGTCGGCTCTCGCGTATCAGAAAGATAAAAGCGGCAGAAAAGCTCGAGCTATACGATACGAAAGAAATGAAGTGCAAATTGAGCAGAGGTTCCTCCTACTAAGAGCGCGCGCGTCAGACAGAAAGAAGAGAGAGATGACTAAAAAAAAGAACGAGAAAGAGAGGAGAAATTTATACCGCTGAGTGGAGACGAGCACGAGCGACGAAGCCGTCGACGTGGCTTATAAGCCATTCGAACGTGAATCGTAAATCGATACTGTTGCGGTATTCAGCGGCATCGGGCGATATATAGAAGGGATGCCTCCGCCGCCGTTGCTGCGGCAATATCGAACCACTGCGCCTGAAACTTTGGCTTTCGGCCGATTATTATCGACGACATCGATCTCGCTGAAACCCACGCGAGCCCCTGCACGTGTGCGCAGATTTTGCAGCGGGATGCCTTACATTTTTAATTTTATACGCTTCATAGAGCACACATATCCTTATTAAAAGTAAAGTGCCGCTTCTGCCTGTCTACGTATGTGTGCGGCTTATTAATTGAAAATTAGATGCACGCGTTTGGTGCTGAATTTAATTAGAGGCTAGGAATGTTGCTAAGTTTTAATTAGTTTTTATGCAAAGATCGCAGTACAGGAGATGCGTGATTTTGCATACTGTTTAGAGTGGAATTTGTATAATTAGAACATAATTGTGTGCACGCTTGGTTGTTAACTACTCTAATGAAAAGATATTGCATAAGTTAAAAAATAATATGACCACAATTAAAAATTAGTTTTAAATAAAATAAAATTTTATGCTAATAGTATGGGAATATACAATGTTATGTTAACTACTGTACAAATTAAGTATCATTAAAAAATATGACTTTTCGTTCATCGACTAGATGTAAAATAAAGAGTTACCATAAAAAAAGACTCATCAATCAATGAAATAATGCCATTGAAGCGGCCATACAAAGCGTCAATTCGCTAATTGCGAAACGCCCGCAAAAGTCCCATAAAAATGAATCCTTCCCTTGGATCGTCACTTTTTAAACGTCCACGCGACTTGCGCGTGGCTACCCATTCCCATCTCGTGTAAGCGAAACCCTTTTGGAGGAAAAAATACAGCTCCGGAGGACTGTAAAAGGGGTGTGGTGTCGTGGCGAAAGCATCGAAAGTCTCAGCGGGTTGAACAGTAGAGGATCACTGATCACCAATAAAAGGGTTTTACCTTTCCTCGAGGCAGCAATGTTCCCTTCGCCACTTCTAATCCTTTCTAACCCGCCCACTGAACTTCCAAGTTCCGTGGCTACCGACACAATGCGAACGGGTAAAAGCCAACGCTCACAACCCCTTTGTCCTTTTCGCCTCGTCGCCTCTGTACATATACCGTCTTCCTTATAGCATCACGGTAAGCCTCATCTCGTAAACGATGACAGAGAGCGACAGAGAGAGAGAGAGAGAGGGAAAGAAAAAAAGTGAAAGTTCCTTAAAAAGTCGAAATGTGCCCCTTTACGACCCCTTTTACGACGCCAAGGAGGTAACGCAAAGAAACAGTCTTTCCCCCGATCTCCTCCAGAAAGAAGGGTTTATGATTTTTCGCGATTGTTCAAGGGTAAAATAATATTTCCCGATATATACCTCGCTGCTAGTCGGCAAACTTTCTCGGGGCGAGCACAGAGAGCCCCGGCTATATCCTTTCAAACTTTTTGCACCCTTTTTACAATCCTTGCAAAACTTGACCCTTCTTCCCGCGCCGCTGGATTCTCCTTTTTTTACGACTTTACCTAGGCAACGGCGAAACCCCTTGTGCTTACGGGGGACAGGTCCATAAAAAAATATTGCGCTAGCCAAAATTTTGCGGTTTCCTCTACCTCTACAGTAAGTCCAACTCCAGAGCTATACTGTTTTTTTTTGTTTGCCCAAAGAAGAAAGAGAGACTCGTAGTGGGGGATAGTCGCACGAGCCAAAATAGCGGTTTTTATGGTGGACGAAGCCAAGCCTTTTTACGAGAGGGTCATTCAGCCAACACTTTTCGCCTTGCCGATGCTTCCAACGTTTAGCGGAGAAGCCTCGCTTCCTCTTAAGGCTTACGGGACGCCGCAAGTAAGAGAGAGACAGACAGAGAGAGAAGTCGGAATATCAACCCTGCTGATTATGGCTGATGGTCAAGGATTCGTCCAAAGGGTACCTAGCCCCCCCTCTCTCTCTCTCTATCTCTCTCTCTCTCTCTCTCTCTCTGCAATCCATCAACTTTACAGCGGTCATTTGCAAATTTTCTCCTTTCGCAAAGGCTTAGCAGATCGGCTCAAGGCCGTAGGAGGCGGACGCAGAATATGACTTTTATGATTTAACCCCAATTAAAGAGGTAGGTACTCGGAGAGAATGATATGCAAGCGCACGCATATAACGCACTCAGGGGCAGGGGCTGGCTTCTCTTTATTTCTTCCCTTGACTTTTCGCCAATTCGCAAACCTTTCTTACTCGCACTCCACTCCCTTTTTCGCAGATTTGCAGGTCGCAGCTGTAGTGGAAAGTGTGCGGGTTTATGACTATCGCTTACATTGCGAATGCCTCGGCGACAGTAAATATTTACTGAGATAATAGACGATGCTACGTTGGGAATGCAAAATTTCTATTGCTCCGAGAATTTGGATGGTTCACATTTAATTTATTGAAAATTAGAATATTTTGACATTTGCAGCGCGTATATATTTGTTCATTCGTTTTAAAACGCTGGTGCTTTCTCAAATTGAAAGTTCTTCATTTTCATTCGAGTTGGATATTATTAATTTTACTCTAAAAAATGCAAAGTGAATAAGAATAAAACTATAATACTTACTTGTACATATAACATTAATATTAATGTATATATATATATAATTGAACTATATTATAAGGAGAAACAATAGTAATACTAAAAGGATTAATTCATAAATCCTTTGAAACACTTATCCAGTAGGCATTCAGCCAACTTAATCCGAATATTTATTGGTCAGAGACAAGGTTTACCGAGTGGGAGGTGATTGCATTGTTTCCGATATTATGGAAGGATTACGAGAAGGTGGATCTCTTTCCCGGCATAGGGTATATATTGACCCCGATTATCCAGCATAATCATTTAACCAGAATTTCATCACGCAGGCCTAACCCTTTTGGCTCTAAAGCCGAAGCCTCGATACTATTATGCGAGAGCCGAACTCGAATTTTCCCCGCAGGGAGTAATCGTCCAGGAAAGTGAACCCTTTTAACACAATATTAAACTTGGACGCCTGGGCAATGCTTCCACAGCAACTTATTACTACGTGTCAGCCATTTCACGCTTTCTAAATATCTATTGAATTTGGTTTGACATATTGATTTTTATACCAAAACTAAATTCTGCAAATATTGCATATCAATGTTCATTAAATAATTTTTTTTAAGCATTAGCGCCGAAAATTAAGTTAAAATACTGAGTATTTAGCTCATAAATTTAGAAGTAGTTTTAGTCTTAGTTTTAGTTTTTAGTATTAGGTAGTTGTAAGAAGTTATATTTTTTGTTCTTCTTTTGTTTTTGAGGTTACTTTTAATTAGAATATGTGCAGGTAAGTGACTATGTTTATCTTTACGGGAGTTACACTGTACATTTTTCTGGTCAATAAATAAAATAAATAAATGTAATGCACATTCCTAACAGCTAATGAAGTATGTATTTTTTGCTCGATGCATAATAATTATGCTAGAAAGTGTTTTTAAAAGAGCTACAAATCTGTTTTTATTCAGAATCCATATTTTTAATAATTAATTAAGACTTTTTTTAACTAAATAATCCGCTAATCTTCTTTTATAACAATGCAAAAAAATTCGCCAGTAAGTATAATTGAAAAAAAAGAACATTATTCACAGCTGCAATTCCCATTCTAGAATACATTAATAACACCTAAAATGCCACTTGAACTTTCATAAACACCCGAAGCCTCATACATAATGATAAAAAAAGTGAGAAAAAAACGCTAGACAAGAAAAAAAATCCCGGTGAAACACAATAAAAAGCGAATCCGCTGTTTATGCGCACCTGTTTGACGGCACAGGAGAAAAAGATGAAGCCCGCAGAGGCTGTCGTAACCCAGTGAATTCATTGGCTTTTACCCCAGTCACTCAGTTCCGCGATAAAGCGCGCGGTAAACCCCTTTCCCCTAATACCCCAAGTACACGCTCTCGAAATAATGATCTAAGCAAGAGAGTGAGAGAGGGGCAGACTAACATAACCCTTTCGCTCAATAGGGTCGAGACTATGCCACGACAATGGCCCCAGAGAGTAAGGAGACGCATTGTCGTAACGCAAGAATACAATGGCTTCTCTTCCGGGTTGCGCTGAGCTGTACCGCAGGTAGTCCGAAAGGGTTGGTTTCTTGAGGCTCTTTTTTCTCCTCTCCTTTACCGCTACTTTCCTAACGTAGTCCCCTACTTCCGTGCACTCTAATGAAGGACAATTAGGCGGGACGATTTTTTTGGAATCTCACACGCGCCTACGTTTCTACTTTTTTTTGCAATTCGGAGGGGAAGCGCACAGTCAGATTTTTTTGGTCCGGCTCTGTCTGCGAGGATTTTCAGATCTTTTTTGTGATCGAAGAGAAAAAAAAGTTGTCACGTATACCGTGGAAATTCAGATGGAACATTTTTAGATTTATCAGCGGCTGGTGCATACACACGTGAGAAAAAAAATATGACGTTTCGGCGCGTCAATAAGATTATTGCGTGACGCACATATGAGATATGACAGACTGGTAATGCTAATCGCAGCGAGTGTTTTTGCGAATCTTTAAGGTGATACCTCGAGAATGCGAATTTCATTAATTAATTAACATCGATCTACCGCGATGCTGTGGTATGCTCTATCTATAAATAAAGTTACAAATTATCATATCATTAAAACACGTCGCACAAAGGCTCGGCATGCGCAATAACAGATCTGCAGAAATTCACTGTTTATCAGCCCTTTTTTTTCATCCTCGATTTTGAAAGAGAGCTGTGCGCAGCTGCGCATAAACGTCGCGCAAGATAAATTTGCAAAAAAAGCAATCCAGCGCGACGACCGAGTCGAAGGAGCAAAAATAAAAACAGCCGACCGCAGCAGCGAAAGACGCAAGCGGAGAAAAAAAAAGTACGAGAGAAAAGAATTCAATCAATGAGAGGCAGACGTACGAGAGGCAATCGATTAATCTTTAGATTACCCGACAGCACTCGTAGCTCAGAAACTAAAATTCAATTTATTACCGCTCGCTCGCGCCTTTTATACTGCGCGCATACGCGCCTTTATTAAGAAAAAAAGGCTGCCGAACGCGCGTCTCTTTTATTTTTGCGCGCGCAATTAAAATCAGACGCAATTCATTAGTACGCAGCGTGAAACATTGCGCGCGCGCCGACAATTAATAACCGCTTTGACGTATATATATAAGCGCGCGCGACCCATTATTCTTTGTATGGGCGCGTGTGTGTATATCACTCTCCTGCACTTCGGCTTTTCGAGGCGCTCGACAACGAATGATAACTCGACGCTGCTGCTGCGAGGAAATGCTTCGAAAATAGAAAGCTATTCGTCACTTATTTCGTCTGCGATGTACCTATATACACGCAGGTTTCATATAGCGACCGTCGCTAATTGATTCCGTGTCTTGAGATCTATCTCGTAATCTCCTTGTATATCGGTGTGTACAGAGTATCGCTCGTAGGGTTGTTATAAAGCAACTTTTTGCGTATAAGGGATATGGAGTGCTCAGATGTCTTCTATCTTATCGACACTATGCGTGCGATTGAAATAATTACTTTCTCAATGACGTTCGAAATAAGGTCTGTGACGCTACTCTGGCTTCGATACGGAAAAATTTTTTTGTTCTGTATTACAGATGAGTAGGTAAGTATTTTTAAAAAAAAAGTACGAAAGAAATATTGAAGCGAATTTAGTAGTTTTTTTCAATGTCTCGCTGCTTGCTCATCTTGCGATAGTCAGATTTTTCATTAATATTAATGAAACGCCATAAAAATAACAGAATATTTCACTAAACAAGGAAGAGTCGGATGGCAACTGTGCCTCTGCAAAACAACAACGCCTATTATTTTTACATTTTATTAAATAGTGAACGTCGGCAAGGAAGAGAGCGTAAACTACCAAGCCTCTTAAATCACGAATTTTATTTTATGAAACTAGCGCTTTTACGTAATCCGGTAATCCTTCTGGATGACTTTTTAAACAATTTATATTCGCTCGTTCTCATCCCGCAGAAAATTACTCCCAATACACTGAATATGCAAGCGTATACACATCACTGCAGCCACCGCGTACATAATACAAATCATAGGAGCAAAAGTTTGTGAATATTTTCGATAACGGAGCGAACATTATGCTAATGTATAATAGGCTGTAGCATCGAAATCGTCCTAGTCAACGGTAAAGCATTACTCCAGGCACGTAACCCATAAATAATAAATAAAGAATAAGCAACGAACCCCAGATCTTCATACGCGTGCGCACATATTTTACAAAAGCAGTGAATTCCTCTTTCCCTCGTATATACCCAGGCACGAGATCGAAGTTTGAAAAGTTTGACAGCCGGACGAGCGACTCTTGGTGCGCCGCGGCCGCAAATAAATATTCGCGTTTACGAATCGGGCACCGTTCGAACGAAAAAGCAAACAAAATAAAGTAAAGAGCAAGTGCAGAGAAGAGGAGAATGTCAAGAGAGTGAGAGAGAGAGAGAGAGAGAGCAATATCTCTGAGGCATGCACACACAGGTTTGCGCGGAAAGAGTCGTGTAATTACAAGAGCTCCTCGGGACGCTTTCGGCATTATTTGCTTAACCAATAATAAGGGAAAATTGGCGGGTTGTCAGTCAGCGCGCGCGCGCGGCGGCCTCTTGTGCA
This sequence comes from Megastigmus dorsalis, assembly GCA_900490025.1. NCBI lineage: Eukaryota > Metazoa > Arthropoda > Insecta > Hymenoptera > Megastigmidae > Megastigmus > Megastigmus dorsalis. The sequence goes on along the minus strand of UELU01139373.1, from coordinate 8,643 downwards.
ACGGCACACGCGAGAAGGGGCAGTAACGGCGGCGCGTCGCCGACTCGCGCGCCAAGCGCGAGTTTTACGAAATGTCCCCGGGCGGCCAATCGAACGCACCTCTGTATATATATGCCGCAGCAGCAAGAGCCGCGCGCTCGCTTATATAGCTGATAAGATCGCGCACGAGCTCCTCTTCGCCCGTGCAATTTATGACTCGGGCTCGGTGCTGCTCTCGCGCGCGCCGTCGAGAGGTAGAGGAGAAACGCTTCGCGAGCCGCGATGAATCGATTTTCGTACACGTGTGTCTGTGTGTGTGTGTGTGTCTGACCGTATGAGTATGTGCACGCGTCGCTAAGATCTTTCTGTCATTTTTCATTTCTATCTCTCGCGGCTCGTTGTGTAATTTGCTGCGCACGGAAGCGTGATTTTCTTTTCGCGACTGTCGAGCGTCCTTATTTCCCTTTATTTTTTTTAATGCGTCGGTAGTTATTAAGGAATTCGATGTGTTGTGCAGTGCTTCTATTTCTTTTTTCTTGCGCGAACGAGTCGAGGAGATTTGTTGCGTATAGCGTTTGCAGGTGCGTTGTTAAACACTGATTCGGGGTGATTTATGGGAATACGGTTACGAAAATTACGCAATTGAAGGTGCAAGTGATATTTGCGCCGCGCGTTACCGCGATGATTTAAAACGGTTTATCGTCAATTTTTGCCGGCCAAAGTGAATATTATCCTTTCGAGTGTGCTTGAAGATTTATAGTCGTTCTACTTCATTCGAAATCATTGGTCTTTTACATTGTTTATTTTGTTGGATTCTCAAGAGTAAACAACACTGTCATTTTCATTGAATGAACAATGAAAATAGTTTACAGAATAGTGTCAATTAATTATCTTGGATGAAATAAATAAATAAATAAATAAAATAAAAAAAAAGAATAAATTAATTTTGATTTTCCCCAGTAGTTAACACTAGAAAAAAAAACTATTGTCTCTCGAAACTCGGTAACTTTCAAAGCCAAATCCACATCACCAGCAATAAATTTTCCTTTTTACAAAGACAGTAAACAATTGCTCACCTCTGCCGGAACTACATTAACCGTAAGCGGATCTCGATTGTATTCACCCAAAGATTACACAAGTACATCAACTCCGTTTCTTCTCAAAAAACGCTGATATATACATTATATATATATATATTTTGATGAGAAAAAAGATCATTCTTAGAAGCTCGAGCAAAAGCCCATTCAGCAGCGAAGCCGGGGCACATCAAGATTGACGAACAATGCGCCCAACTTCTCCGCGCACTTTATGACGTACTTGCTCTGGAATATATATACACCGAGAGACGCCCGATATGAACTGTATAGGCATTTTTCTCAACGCGCCCGAGACGCATAAAAGCCCAAACTAATCTAATATCTGCACGTGCGGTCCTGCGGGTATGTATATATTATACCTGCTATGGTGCCGAGAGACGAGGCATCAAACGAGAGACAATGCATATTAAAGCAGCTTTCGCACTCTTCCCCTCTACCTGTAGTACATCCCGTAAAAATCTGTTTTGTTAATACTACCGATCGCGTTTTCTACAATATAACACCTGAAAATAGGTGTACGTGAGAGTAGATTGCCTATTCGAGTAGATTTTATAGGTGGCTAATTCTCATTTGTCTGCGTGTGTATGGAAAATCCTCTTACAGCACACAAAGAAAATCAAATGCGCAGCTATCTCTATGCAGTCTATACCCGTCATTACGCTCTCGGCGACGCGACAGTCTATATCGGCAAGCTTATAGGTACAGGCGGGCCCCCCGACAAACCTCCTGGAGATGCTCGTAAATACACATAGCAGCTCAAAGGGGGGCAGCGTCCATGCGACGCACACGCACGCACACTTTAGAGACCAACGTGCGTTTCGGCATTTACACCGCAACCGATCTTCCCCTCATTTCTCTTTCTCCCCCTTCTGCATAGATATATATATATATATAGGCCGAACACGCGTACTTGTGTGTACAAGTATGTACAGACTCGACACCCCATATAATGCCTAATGAGTCATATAGGGCTGAGAAATCCGTTGGTTCTGGCAACAGGTGGTGACGTGTGTGCCTGTGACTGGATGTGTGTGAATGTGCGGTACGCTGAATGCCGGCACATTGCTCGCAAGTGGCGTAAACTGAGCAACGCGTCAGCAGGGCTTTTATGTGGGGCGTGCAGGCTTTTTGGCATTACCGTGCAGTGTGTATGTGTGCGGGGAGCATTTCACGAAATGCCTGTGCTGACGTTGATGATAAACTCTGACGTGTGTACGAGCTGCGATTGATTTTCTAGATTTGAATTATACGATGCTACTTCGAGCCGTTCAGCAGGTAGTTAAGAAATTGCGTTGATTTATAGATTGAGGAATACCCGAGTGCTTTAACTTTCTTTTTTATTTATATAAAATTTTATTAGCAGTTTTGTAGTTCTTTTATTAAACGGAAACCAAACAAATTCTTTTGAAAAGGAATCTGCGCAAGATTCTGAAGTGCAGACAAGTGTCCGCAAGCCGGTAGTCTGGATACTCGCAGGGATGCAAGGGATGGGTTCCGGCATCTCCCGCCAGGTGGTAGCACCTCTCCTGTCGGTATTTTTCTCTTCTCTGCCCCTTATTTCTTTTCGAGTCACTACATACCATGTATACCTATAGCTATTGACTGGGGCCGTAACCCTCCACATCTGACTGCAATACCAACAAGTGTACGTGTATAAGAATGTACTTGTTGATTTTCTGTTTTGATTTTCAAAATATATAATGAATGTTAATTTTTCGAAATCTTAATTTAATAACCATAACATATATTTTCATATTTTGCGTACTAAACGACTAATTTTTTTAATTATTCAAACTTTTTATACTAAAATAGTTTTACCGAATCTTTCATGTACAGCAGTGAAGACTCAATTTCATTACTATAATTATGAATATTGTAATCAAATATTTTGGAGAAGTTGCAATATTGTTTTTTAAAACGTTTTGCGTCTGAGATTGTTATTCCTGAGTCGTGATAACATGACTACGGTGAGACTTTTAAAACTGTTTGGTTTTTTACGATACAGTCAACTCACAATTTGAATGATTATTACAATTTGAAAGTTATGTATACCTTTTTAGTTTGAGATGATAAGAATTTTATAATAGCTAATGTGTTTATTTTGATAAAATGTAATTTTAATATATGCACAAATTATTTTTTTTACTGAAACAATTAAAATATGAAATAAAATAATGTCATGCATAATTTCAATTAGCATTTGATGTTGATTATTTTTCAAGTTCAATTATTAATTGATTCAGTCGAGTTTTGAGTATCGCAATGAAAAATGAAATATATATATAGCAGAAACTAATTTGTGAAAGAAAAAATAAAAAAAAATGAAATATGGAAAAAGTCCGATTTGGTTTGCTTGATGCTAAATGTATGAAACTGGCAATAATGGAATAGGTATAGAAAGATATTGATTTACAGTCAGTTTTTAACTGTCTAATAAGTAAAATTTAATATTTCATCAAATTAAACGTTCTTTCATATTCTAAAGTACATGACGTAATTTTCGTACAGTTTTCCTATACTAAAGTTAGCGTTCCACTCCAATCTCATAAATATCCTTCTCCCATTCATCGATAAAAATCGAATAAAACCCATCGGACATTATAGCTTTAACACAAGCCCTATAACTATTTATACATTAAGCAGTGGCATCATCGCCTAAAAATACGTTAATATTCAATACGCAGTCGGTTCTCAACAAACGTCACGATGCAACACTCTGGCACGATTCCCCTCCCGAATCGGCAAACTTGATTTGAAAAGAAAAAACATGCTTGCGTAACCCAAAGCAGACCAGAGCGTAACCAAGTATCTAATCAATTCCACCAAGCGTAAAAAAAAGCAACGAGAACAGAAACTAAGTCAAAAGCGCGATAACAAAAGAACGGAAGCACGTTACGTTGCCTCCTCACACACACACACAGACACAAAAATCGCTCCCGATAAAAATGATTTCGCGGGGCGACGACAACAGGTAGTTATCGCGCGTCCTCTCCCCCCCCCCTCCCCCCCCCCCCCAGCCCCCCTCCCACTTCCTTTTCCAGTCGCGAGTCGCGCGTGCTCGACCACCTCTCGCTCTCCCCTCCCGACGTATCGCGTGTGCATGCATATACATATATATAAGTATACCCACTCGCGAGTTCCGGCAGTGACAGAGCGAGAAAGAGAGAGAGAGAGAGAGAGAGAGAGAGAGAGTAAAAAGCGCGACGTGCACGCGCGCACCTTGCCCGTCAGACGCTCGCGACCGAGTGACTGCATCGGCTTCCCCCACTCCCGCGGCTCGTGCAGCCACCTACACACGCAGGCACCGAAGCAGCCGCACTCTCCCTCTCGCTCCCTCGCACGGCTCTCGGCACTTCACCAAGAGCGAGAGCCACCAGTGGAGTGGGGGTAACCGAAGGACCAATGGGAAGGCGTCAGTCGCGCGCCGCGTCGAATCCTCATCCTCCCATTCGTCCTTCTCCGGGCTCACTGTCGTTTTCTCCGGGACGAGGCACGCGCGCATCCCCTCTCTCCTCCCTGCGACACACGTACACACACACTCTCTCTTTCTTCTTCTCTTCCTCACGTTTTTTTTGTCTCTCTTCCCTTCCCTTCCCTTCCCGCCCGCACCCGCCGTCTATCTGCGGCTGCGGCGGCATCATCCGGCTGTGTGCGGCTCTCGGTGTTCCTTTCCCATGGCTGATAGCGGCGTCCTTCTCCCTCTGCTGCAGCCGAGCGCGTGCTGCCGGCCACACGTGTCCTCCTCTCTTCTCACTCGCGTATGGGCGCAGGTGTGCGTGTGTGTGGGAGCGAGTGCCCCCTCGCACCCATCGCAAGCGCGCCGCCTTTCTACGAACTCCCGGGCTTGTGTCTTGTATATTCTTCTCCTTCTTCTTCTCTCTCTCTCTCTCTCTCTCTCTCTCTCTCTCTCTCTCTCTCTCTCTCTCAACGCAGCTCGAGCTGCTTCTCGCTTCTCTCCTCATGCTCTGCGGCTCTGTCCCTCTCGCACCCGTATATAGCGTGTGTGCTCGAGCGTGGAGAGTTGAGCTGTGCTACTCACGTCCCCTTCCCTTCGACCCTCTCTTCCTCTCCCTCACTCTCGTTATTATTCGCTCGGCGCCAAATCTTTTTCTTTTTCCCAGGCTTTCTCAGGGCTCCCACTGTCGCACGCTCCAAGAGGCAGCTGAGAAAAATGAGTTAATTTTAAACATTTTTCACGTATTTCTCTCTCTCTTCCCCTTTATATGATCGCTGCTGGGATCAATTATGTCGTTAATGACCTCTTTGCTCCGTTCTCGTGCTGCTGCTGATGCTGCTGCTGCCGCTGCTGTTGCTCCGTTATTTTTTTTTGTTTTCGCTTTGTCGCACGCGTACGCGAGTCGTGTAATTGATTGGACGTAGAATTGTTGTAGCGCGGGGAATTAACTCCTCGTCTGTATCGGCATTTAAATTTTACAACTCCAAGTGTACATTGAGGAAATTGACATTTCCGACGTTTACGTATCGATTGATCGAACTTAATGTCCCTTTTTATTTGAACGATTTGTATTTACATATGCAATCATTAATTTCAATTTGATGTTTTTTTTATAAACGTTAAAAACGGGTTATTAAATACTAAATGTTACTGCAAACTCCTGATTTCTTATTAGCTACAATCGCGCAAGCGTCACTGTCATAATTCTTAACCGGAGTAGATAACACGATAGATGATCCATCTCTGCTTCCAATTCTTAATCAACTTCATTTTCATTAAAAATACTTTATTTATTTACAGGAGTAGCCTCATTTTACATATAAACACCTGTCAAACTTAGATTTCATTTCGTATCAAAAGAAATTTGTCAGCTGTTCCAAATTCTGCGCAGTCTAAATGCCGGTAAATTAAATGCCAAAACAGATTTAGAATTAATTCTTTCTTCAGAATTTCTTTCAAATATTTTAAATACTTTACCAATTGTTTATTAACCATTTCTTAACTTTTGGAAAAGAATGCTCACTGCTATACACTAAATAGAAATACTTTTGGAAAACAGTTATCAGGAACCAAGATCTAATAAGGTATTAGGCTAGACCAAGGGAACTAGCGCATCGAACGCAAATTAAGAGTAAATCTGAACTTTCAGATAATGACACACTCAGGTATAGAAGCATACATTTACCGGGAAGAGAAGGAAAATCCTTAGCCACCCCCTGCTTACATCCACCCCAACCGTCTAATCTATCCTGAATCAGCGTTAAACTTCCACCCTCGGATTAACCGATTTCTCTTGAACAGGTGCACACAGCTCCAAGTTCAACGACAATCCAGTACTGACGGTTAAGTATACGGCAATACGGCATTGTTATGCATACACAGACACGCATTTAGTTTTAGACTGAATGTTGCAAAAGCGAGACATTCCCCATTCTCTCTTGCTATTAAGCGATGACTAATGCCTCGCGGCACTCGGCAATTGTCGACGACTGTGGCGCGTGCTCTCCTCTCTCTCTCCCTCTCTCCCTCTCTCTCTCTCTCTCTCTCTCTCCGTTTCACGGTTTATATAAAAAGGTGAACAACACTGCAGGTAGGCGGTCGATCGCGCGTGGCCGCATTACGTACCTCTCTCTCTCTCTCTCTCTCGCCTCTGTACATATATATACGCGTGTACAGAGAGAGAGAGAGAGAGAGAGAGAGAGAAGTACGCCGCCTGCGTGTACATATATATATATAACTTAACTCGTCTCACGTGTGTACCGTGCGAAAATCGCTTCGGCTCGCGCTGATTAAATGCTGCAGCCGTGCACACATCGGGCCACGCGCGTTCATACACACACACACATACATATAGGCTGAAGTGTGTCCGTGTCAGTTGGCTCGAGTCACGAGTGCACAATATATAATACATCGGGAGAGCGGATGGTCGCGCGCCAAAGAGGAGAGGAGAGGATGATTTCGTGAGAGAGCGTGTGAGCAAACTCGCGAGCGCAGCCGGCGCATATGTATATACTGGTCTGTGTATATAACACACAACTCGAGGAGAGCGAGAGAGATAGAGTGAGCGCGCCTCTGCAGCAGTGCGCGCGAGCAAAAGAGAGTGAGAGGGAGAGGAAGAAGGAGATCGGGGCACGTGCCAGAATTGCGCCGTGCGTCAGACGAGCCGCTGAGGTTCTCACGATCTCCTCGGCCGCCTGCGACTGTGTGTACGAGAGGGAGCGAGAGAGCGAGAGAGAGAAAGAGAGGCCCAGCGCGCGACAGCTGGCTATTTTCGATGCGCTCCTCGCACTCGCGCCAGCCGTATAGCATACACACACACACACACACGTGTGTATATATATAGTGGTATAACGACCCGGCAGCCGGTCTCTCTGTGTGTGCGTGCGTGTGCGCCTTTCTGTTGCTCGAAACGAACCCGTGGGACTATGAGGAAGGTGTGTAGTAAGCCCCCGATATTACACCTGGAGGAGAGCGACCAAGTGTTTTATATATAGCTATAGGCAGACATATGCCGGGCCGCGGAGCGCGTGTCCATGCGTGGGACCCGAATCTGCTCCTGCTGCTACTCTTGCTCCTGCTGCTCTTGAGAAACTGTAACGATTTGCTATCTTTGTTTTGGCTCCACCTTTTTTTTCTGAAAGGGGGGCGGGCGGCTTACGGATCGATGTGAAACAATTTCTGTCGCGCGTACCGAGCCTATATATATATAATGCCGTGTGTACGCAAGCGACATTTAAATGCAGCTTAATTGTTTTGCGGACGAGTGACAGTTGGGTAATTGCACTTGCAGGTGTCACGTGGCCGTTTTCGCAGCTATCAAATACGGTTATGATCAATTGATGATTGAGGTAGAAGACAATTCGTTTTTAAACTGGACCAGAGGGTAATAATGACTTCATTATGCGAGAGCACGGAACAAGTGCAGCGGTCGGGCTCTTCTAATTTCGGAGCCGGGATTCCATTGATACAATCGGTGCACTTGGCAATCGAGGTCAGGCCGCTCGATTACTCAATCAACTTTATACACCGCGTAGCGTTACCCTTTGTCTAATTACGCACCGAGACATTGCCATTGCAGAATCTAACGGAACTAGTAATATCACACGAGGGAATACTCCACAAGCAAGGGAATCTTCCAGATATGTTGTCACCAGTCCGCGAAACGCCCTTTAAACACCCCGGAAGAAAGAAAGTCAGCCCCCTCGGATATCCCAGAAACACACGAGCCTGAACTTCCTATTCACAAAAAGCATATACAGAGTATCGCAAGTGTAAGTACACGCGAGTAGCTCTCGCGCCTCATACACATCAGCAGATACTCGGCATATCTCTATATATATATCTGCCCGACAAACGACTTGGTTAAACACAAGAAAGCCCATTGATTAGCATAAATACATCCACGCGACACACATCCGCCTCATCCAAAGCGAGCGAGCAAGTGAGTGAGAGAGAGAGAGAGAGAGATGAGGAGGAGAAAGAGAGAGAAAGAGATCCAGTTACGCACGCAGCCGGCCTCTCTTTTCCTGCTTCTGCTTTTTCCCACAGTCCCCACTTCTCTTCTTGAGCTCTGTGTATCGCTACTACACGCCGAGTCCCCCTTCCCCCCCC
>UELU01139371.1:43009-118461 GCA_900490025.1 Megastigmus dorsalis | reverse complement strand
ACATAAAATATATCTCACATTTTACCATAAAGAAAACAGTATACCTAAAGTTATAATATAAGAATTAGTTATTATTATAAGAATTTTCAAAATATTCGTTAAGAAAATGTTAGCTAAGTGATAACATTTAAAATTTACCGTGCATATATATTTAATAAAAAAATATTTAATTTAAAATAAATAAATTGCATTTATTAATAAGGCGGGAAGTTTAAAAAAAAATTTAAGGAATTTATAACCTGCATCAAGTACATGGAAGTAGTTGCAGACAAATTTAGTTATACATTAATTTTTAATAAAATTTTTCAACAGTCACGTTCAACGTGTTAGTAAGTATAAATATATATGTTTTTAAAAAATAAGGTGTCAAAGTCCTATTGTTACCACTGAACTGATTTATCTAGTTGTCAATTAGATAAATACTTGAAATTATGTAAATCGCTTATGCAGCTGGACTTCGTATATGAATTATCTATCATCTGGCAAAGTTTCAAGTGAATATTTTTGAAAGTGTTATTGAAACATTTACTTGAAACTGTAGCAGATAATGAATAATCCACATACGAAGTGCACCAGTATTTGGAATTTGTATATTTTAAAGTATTTTTTAATTAATATGAATTACTTACTTCTTGGTCGCTAAAATGTAGGTCGAGATATTTAAAGTTTTAATTGACTTTAGCCCTCCCTTAATGCTTTTTATTCTCTATATTATAACACTAGTTTTAAACGTTTATTATAAACATTTACATTTATTCTTTTATTCTTATAATGAATAAAGGTCCTACCTTGTAACAACGCGACTATAGATTAACCGTGGAAAAAAGATGCTTGATCCTTTGTGAACCTTTAATCGAAGTCGAAAAAGTACTGAGATGTAATCGGCTTCTGCCTACGCAATTAGCTGCACATTCTCTCTGCGATTAAGCCGTTAATAAATTAGTTTATCCGATATTTGCTTAACTCTATTTTACCTCCACTGTTTTCCGATCAAACAAAATCAGAGCATCAGAGGTCGCGCACTAACGAATTCAAAGCTACCGCCATCCGCGCAACGTTCGCCAAGGAGCACTTTTAGTTATATTTACGTTTACACTCGTTAAGTATTTGATAGGGCCAGTGATTTATATCATTATCCCCAAGTTAATCGCTTGTACTTTAAATAATTAATTATTAGTATTCTACAATTCATTATTATTTTTTAAACAGGTTCGATTCCCTGGTGTAAAAGCATTTCATAATTAGACTAGAGATAATACATTGGCCATTTTCAGTGCTGTTTCTAAAAATTGGCCATATTTTCTAGACAATTTTCTTACTTATTTAAAACATTTTTCCCAATCTTTTACTATCATTCAAAATAGTCAAGTAAAAGTGCCTACATTTTATGTATAAAATTAGTAGCAGATATCATGATCACAAAAATTCGTAGAAACATATTTAATTTATATTAGTGTTTCTCCCCAGAATCTATCCATTTTTTATTTTACTCGTAGAAATCTTATGTCATAGATTTTGTGCAAAGTTAGACTGTTCTAGTTATTTTCATTACACTATAATTTTGGCTTAAATATTAGTGATAAATTATTGTTCATGTATGTACACTAAAAATGCTGGAGTTTTCACCAGGCTTAAATAGTATAATATTCTATTTTACCTATATTAGGTTTTTCGAACTTCCTAATTTAAAATCCATCGATTGACTTGAAAGTTTATGAAATGTTAGAATGATCATAAATTAAGTGTGTTCAACCCGAAATTAAGGTAATATTAAATATATAAGGTGGAGAAGAAAATATAAAGTTTTTACTAATTATAGTTTAATCCAAGAGATGGCGTGATTCTGACCTACGTGAACGGTGAAATTTCGTAATTGATTCCAAAAATCTAGGACCTGAAATTTCACGTCAGGTATATTCAAGGTGGAATCCAGGATGTAATTTTAAACGGATTTCCATATGAATTTCATAATGATACCGTACGGAAATCCGCCAAAAATCCATATGATATCCATATGGATTCCATATGGACATTTTCAACCGGTTATTATATTTCCAACGAAAAATATTACATTTACGTAATTTATCGGTAATTTCTGCGTTGAGCGTGTCTCATTTATGATTATTCTATCATCTCCTACAGTTTAAAATAACTTAATTAATTTATTAAAGTGAAAAGTTAGAAAAACTTTGCGGGGATTTCGATGTTGCAAGGACGGGAAAATTAAATTTTTAGTGACTCAAACGTCCCTTTGTTCACAAAATACGACTATTTGTGATTGCTTTGCGCGAAGAAAACTAATGAACTTTAGCTTTACTCGCTCAGATAAAAAAATAGGATTCGATACGTGTGCGAAAAGCAAGTGTTTCTGGCACGGATATTAGCTGCACATTATAAAAATTATACAAATAATAAATTGGTTGTGTTTGAATTTCCTAATTGTAATGGTCTTAATAAAGTGAACCGTTGTATCTTTATATTTCTTACATAATGGATTATTAAAATTTCAGATTCATATACATACAGCATATATATGTTCATATATTTGATTATTAGGTGTTTCAAAGTGTTATAAATAACAAGGATAAAGCATTTTTGTGGACAGGTAAGCTCCACCTTCTACGCAAATCTTCAAATCCAAATAAGCCGTCGAGTCCAGTTATGCACCCTCGTATTATCGCGAATCTCTTTCAGTCGCCATTCTCCATTGAAACTCGTCAAGACGAACTGGCAAACGGTATAGCGTGCGCAGGAGCCGCAAGCCCCGAGCGTCGATTAATTAGATACTAAGCTAAACAAGCGCATCGAAAGCGACGGATGGTTCTATTATGGCAGCGGCTAAATTGTACGTCGGTGACGGACACTTACCTAGCCGTTCGCGCGCATATATATATACATATACATATCCCAGGCCTGCAGTAACAGCAGAAGTAGGATCAGCAGCAGCAGCAGCAGCGCGTCCCATGGGTTCCATGACCCCGTGACGGTATTAGACTACTTCAATTAGTTAATGCGAGTCACGTGGAAGCGACGGTGGCAGCGACGACGACGACGACGACGACGAATTACCCGCTGGCTCTGATGCGCTAAGGGAATACTTGCATTTTGGACGGGCAACTTCCGGTGTCTCGCGTAATATGCATGTGGCACATTGTATCAAGTGCTTCATCATTTCTTACGTGCGCTAAGCGCGAGATCTCGCGCGATGCACTGGTACAATGAGCGATGAGAACATCTCTGCTGCCGTGCAGCCTCACGCAGACGACGCTGTAATGGCCTTACGCTTGTCCGCGATTTATGCGAACAGGTGTGATTTTATTGGGAACGGATACTGTTTCGAACAGTTTGCGCAATTGACCGCTGTTATATACGATAGGTAGCGATGTCACGCGTATAATTGAGAATTAGTATATTTATGTAGATAATGAATGTATTACTTACAAAGTTAATTTTCAATTGAAAAATATTTTCATAAAAAGTGTGATGTATAATAGCTATATTGTATTTAAAACCGAGCGTTTAACGATTGCGATTATTTTAGAAGGTCTTATGTATAAAAAAAAATTAAAACACTATTAATAATAATGTACTCGGTAAATTACAGCTCAATCATTCAAATATATAGAAATTCGTATGAAAATAGTAAAAACTCTACTCGCATTTTTAAATAATAGTGCTAGACTTGCCTTCGAACGGTTGTTTTATCAAAGAAAAAGTTTAGATATTCGCCTTTAGAATATGCAGATAGAACTGGAAGAAACTGGAATTTTGTGCACACATAGTCGTAGTCTGATAAACAGTAATTATGAATGTTATAAACAAGCGATGATTATGAATTAACAATATTATGATCAGTCATTAATTTATTAAAAAATATTATTTTATGTTTAAACAGATCAATCTAGATTCCATATTCGGAAAAATCCTTTACGTCTACTACAATAAGAGAATATTAAATAATTGTATTATAGCTTTTTTAACAATTAATTTAAATTTAAAAGCTCATTTGTTTATTTATTTGCATTTATGATAATAGATGTTAGCTCCGTGTATTAGGTTGCCCATTAGGCATTCTATTTGCCCACTTACTGCTATTAAAAAATTATTTTCCGTTCATTTTAAAATAGTTAGAGCGTAATAATTTCATAAGATTTTGGCATGGTTAAGAGATAACGTTTTCTGGAATAAACAAGCAATGGAATTTTTATTACTCATATTTGTTCTGATAAATCTATATTACTTACACATTCTTATTCAGGGATCTACTGACAACACAAATAACTTTTGTGTATTGACAAGAAATTATAATATCCTGCTTAAAAACTGCATTTAAAGTTATACCCATAAACAAAATCAGCTTTCATAATCATACTTCAATCGCTGTCTTATACGATAGCTTTACACATACAGTCATAATATAATTTCAATAAACGCGAAAAGAATTCTCCGTAACTTTCGATCATCGAAACTGCAGTCCCACACTTTGAACACATTCTTTTTTATTATAATAATACGAGTAATAACAAACGAATAAGCCCAGGGAATATTTGACAGTTTAAAAGCTAATGCATAATAGATTGCAGCCGTGATTTGCGTTTTAGGGTGCAGCAACTCGCTTATAAGGCGTTAAGTAATGCTAATGCACATATGTTCCATTTTATAATTCAAGTGCGGATGGATTTTACGCGACAGACACTCGCTGCGACGCGAGGCTGGTGCGACAATAATAATTCATCCGCGTGCGCCTTCTTTTTGGCGTTTGCTCTTTATTCGTATATAAAGCCGACGGGTCTCGCGCTACTGTGCCTAGGTGCAGTCTAAGAATAAGCAATTCTACGAAGCGCAGATTGTTGTTTTCTAGAATAACGCGGGAAAGAGCTCGTATTCGGAGAGTCGCGCTTCGTGAGCAAGTGCACGAGAGCTTCTTTTTGCTCGATGAGATGTGCGAGAACTCGAGAGATTCCTGCCTTACCGACGTCGAGAATTCATGTATTTACTGTAACGCATGAGCGCAATTGAAGATAAGATTTTCGAAAACAACACTTTGTTTGTATCTTGTAAAGGTTATCAAGATTTTTCAAGTATTAATTCATCAATAATTTCAATACGTCGAGAAAAATTTCATGAAAATGAGAAATTTTTTTTTTCAAAATTAAACATAGAATAATAAATTAGAAACCAAACTAATCATCGCATTGCTCAAAGTAATAAACTAGGTATCTTTATGTCTCTTGCACAACCCTTTAAACACTGGTGAAAAGTAGAGCTCAGTTTTCTGTGTCGTTTTGTTTTCGGCGTTCTAAAGAAATTTTTATCTAAACTAGAGCAACTACGCTTTATTACTTGTACTGCGGGGTAGGAAAGGACTTACTGGAGCTTAGAATTTTTAATTTTCGAAATTGACAGAAAAAGTAGTTTTAAGGAATTGCTAATATTATACTTGCAAGAATTTATGAGCAATTTTTTAGAATGTTAAATCAATAAATAACTTTTTATTATTCTTTAGCAATGCAATGTCCAAGTTCGTAATTAATGATTTCTTAATTAATGTGCTATGATTTCGATCGCATTAAAAATAATAGCCATACCATAATTAATTGCCCTAGAAATCAATAAATATGCATCCAATCATTTATTTCTCTCGCTTCACCAGCAAAAAGAACTATGGGTTTCCAATGTAATCTTGAAATGTATTTTTGTATGATTAAATTCCAATTACTCATAAGTATTTTTCTTTTACTGCGCAATTTCATGTATCTGTCTTCAGAGTCTTAAAGACAGTATTGAAAGTTATAATAAACAATTAAAATATAGCGATAAAATAGTCTTATTCAACACACAGGGAAAAATCATTTATCGACTATACAATGCATTTTCACATAATACGCATCATAAAAAGTATTTGAACTATCCTTATATAAAAATATGTCTATCTTTTTAAGCGAGGTAAATCAAAAGACTGAAAATTAAAAGCAGTTTGCTGTTTATCAACTAATTTATTACAATATATAAGTAATTATTTATAAGAATTAAATTTTCTTGTAATTTTTTTACAGAGTATTTTTCTTTTTACATTTCTTTATGAAAATAAATTCTTTTAAGACTAAATGCATAATCATTCTCTTTTTGACTTTTGTTTTTTATCAAAGATAAGAGCTGCATTTGATATCTCTTTACAGAAAAATGACTGTTAATTTTATCTTTAATTTCTATTTAAAAGTGATTTTGTATGTATGAACCTTCTAACTGTATATAGTTTATCTTAGTAATCTTGTAGATTACACCGATATTGCTTCTGTCCATTTGCTTCAAAAAATAGGTTTATTGTATTTTGTCCGCTTACATTTCTTCATTTATACTTCTTTGATTAATAATAATTTTCAATTAATGTTGTCTGCATTTTGATCTTTTGCATAATGACTCATCATGCGAACACAATCAAATAACAACATCTTAAAAATGAAATGAAATTAAAGTTTTTGATGGTAAAATTAAATTTTTACCATCAAAAACTTTAAAAAGATTCATTGAATATAGTAATATAAAAATAATACCAAAAAGTTTAAAGTCATGATGTATATTCTTATGTACGTTTATACATTACGATTACTTGACACAATTATTATACAGGATCAGCTTGGTAATCAAAGAACATAATATTCAATGCAATATTAATGCAATTAATCTGGTACACAATTCGAAAATTCAAATCAATCAGTTAAGTAAATAGGATTAGCTAAGTCAATATACTAATATACAAATCTAATAAATAATCATAATTTTAATAAATGTAATGCGAAACTTTTGATAGAATTAAAAATTGCATATGGATGACTATCGCTGGACAATTATCCGTAATAAGGAAAGTATTTATCAATCATCATCCAGCAAAAACTTGATACAATTTCAGACTCATACTTAGTTTTTTCCTTTGTAAGGTGCTATTTTGTTTTTGTCATATTTTGCCCTCTGTAATCATAATTTTACAATAAATCATTGCAATAATTTGCTCAGTATTTAGGTAAATAATTAAATATAGTAATACATTTCTTTAACCAATCTAGGTACCAAAAATTACTATTTTCAAATTGTATACATATACAGGAGGCTAAAGAATAAAAAAATCCGATGTTGCGTTCGTTATAGCTTTCGTTACAGCTCTCTGCACGATCACAATGTATCTGCATCAATGATATTTCCGATCGGCGAGGTACATATTCATGTGCGTTCGTACGCGTGTATACGTCTCACCTGTCGCTGGAATCAAACTCACGTGACTTAACAGAGATTTGATGAGCAAAGCCAAGGTCAGCATCTCTTCGCCATGTGACTGTATATATATATATATATATATCAGAGGTATCGAACGCACCGCCGTGATTCGCCGTTGCGTCAGCGCCTGTATGCGCGAGAGCCTTGTTTCCATCAAATTATTAGATTACACACTGCGAGCCGCTCTTCGTCGTAAATATTGGCGCAAGCGTGACGTCAAGTCAACCCAACACCTGCTCAGTATTGCTACAACACGCACACGTTCTATTTCCTTCGGTTCTTTTTTTCGCTGACCGCCTACTTGTTCGCGATTCTTTTTTTTTCCCCCTTGGTTTCGAGTGATCCATTTTTTACTTTACACCGCATGGCTGCAGGAGCGCAATTATTACATAGCTTGTAGTCCGATAAATAAATGTGATGCGATACTTTCAAAGATAATCTTTATTTCTTCAGATTTTTCTCTTTCAGAATGGCAATAATGGTTTTAGTTAAGAATAATCCATTTTAAGTATAATTATATATATGGTACATAGTAATAAGTTTATAAATATGTATTATAATCCATATATAAAAAGTCTAGACGTAGCGCGCGGATAGTGCATAAGGCATGGCATGGCCCCGCGGCGTCGTACTTTATATTTCTTTACTCAGGAACCCTCCACTTCTCCAACTTGAAATTTTAGTCACTTGCAGCCAGATGTCCTTTGATTTTTTCTGGGATCCTTACCGTTTACTTATGAGCGAATTGAAATAGGGTATTTTATATGAAAAATGCCCCGCGCAGCTTCTTCTGCTCCCATATATATATATAGTATAACAAACATAAGTGACGGTAAGGTAAGCACATAATAACTTCTTATTAGGTAACGTATTACAAAATACTAAAATATAAAATAATTCCTTCATTATTCATATAGTTAATGCGTAACATTTTTATTGTACTCTAAAAGTTGTATTACCATAGAGTTAAAGTATTTTCAAGTTGTTAAAAGTTGTTACATATAGCTAATAGTTTTTCTTAGTGATACTTTTACGCAGTTTAAATTCTATTATTTAAACAACACAATCTGTAGAAAAACGAATAATTTTTCAGACGATAAGATTAACATGTGCTCATAAAATTAATAAAATTATAGGAAAAACATTTTTTTTTAAGTATATATAAGAAAACTGTGACTATACAACTATATGATGACTTGTTTCTTTCCATGAACTAACATTAGGTTCATAATTAGCGCCGACAAGTACTTCGCATAGTACCTCGACCATCGTCGACAATTCGTAGCCCTTGTATCCTGAATGTTTTTCTTCACCACCGAAAGGGAACAGAATTTCCACATTTTTTGTATCTGCATATTCCGTAGTGATTGGAGCTGCAAGCCAACACCAAATTTGCGGGCTTTGTCGATAGCGAATTTAATATGGTATTTGCCTACTACTTGTCCGAGGGTACTGTTGCCGTCCACCAGAGCAATCGCCTGCGAAGAAATGTTACACGTAGATATTTCTGTTTTGTTTCTTCTTTCCAGAATTTAAGGAGGAACAACGACTACAGAGAGGACGAGTGTGAAAGTTTTCGAGTTCGTCGATTTTAGTGGGGCTATTAAGTTACAACCTTGAAACTCTTGCACTCAACGAAATTGCAGTTTTTTTCATCACGAGTGCACATATTTATTTAGCTTATGCTTACTTGAAATGCAGAGAAGTTTTTACGTACAGTAAGAAAGTATTTCTGGTATTACTTAAAAAATTGATATAACTCTAGAATTTTATAAATAAAATAATCTATGAGATTTTATCAGTTGTACATCTCCTTCTATAATCTAGTTCAATCATCTATGTCTTTTATATGCTATATGCAATTTTTATCTTTAATGTAAATAATATTTTTTTCTAACAGCGTGCGCAAAGTACCACTTTACTGCACATATGCGCTAACTACTTTGCACACAAAAACCAGTGCGCAAAGTAGAATATCCCGCACACCGTTAGTACCGCAAGTTCTGATAATTTTTTTGCGTATCTATTTCTTTTTGTTAAAATACCTATTGTTGGCTTTGCAATAATTTAAAATGTGTCTTCAATATATGCTAGGCATAGACGTTCCATGTTAAAATACAAAACTTTCGTGTTAAATATTTCGAGTTTTAATACCGCTATAAAACACATTAAAATTAGTTTGTATGCAAATTTAAAAAATTTTAGCTAAAGTCGATTTGCAGGAGAACGTCCTTTAATCACTCGTTTACGACTGGGTTCATTTGACATATCTGTTGCTGTCAAATTCCACATGTATTGAATCTCTTGCCTTCTTTTTCGACTGACTGCCTACTTGCTCGCGACACTTTGGTAACGGTGTAGAGGAAGTCGGGGTATTATGGACACTGTTAGGTATACGTGAACCGTGATTATTAAAAGAATTCAAGAGTAATTGTCTTGAAAAAATAATGTATTGTAAATAAAGTGCCACTGAAATCATAGAAAAAAAAATATCATGGCCTTTTAGTTACTAGTGTAAATATTCGGAAAATTTTCGGACCTTTAACATTCAATATCAGAATATATATAAGTTCACGCTAGCCTCAAAATAACTTAAAATTTTTTTATTAATTTGTAATTGTTACTAAAAGGAAGATAAACTATCCTACTTTAAGTTAGCTATGATGATCTGCTTACTATTTTTATAAACGCAAATATTTTTTATAATTACTTTAATTGAAAAAGTCATATTTGGGGAATTATTGACACACTATACATTTATATTGGGTTGTTTTGCGACATTTCTTTTATAAAAATAATATTTTTGAAAAGCACCAATACTTTGCAGAGAGAGTTGAGAAATTGTAGTGAATAACATTTCACCTTGTGCTCCAGTTTTCTTGTATTTAAATATGTGCAATAAAAACGTTAAAATGACTCGTAAATTAGCCGTTATTTTGAATATTTATGTTTATTTAGGAATTACCTTTGTAACGTAGAAAATTGAAAACGCCTGTTTATCGCAAATGTTACCATAAAAATCAAGTGCTTGATACATAAATTTTCTTGACAAATAAAATTCTACAATGCTTTGGAACTTATTAGGTATAAGTGGCATATTTACAAAATAAAACTTAATTACGATTTGGCATAACTTTTTTTATTACACATTAATAATGTACAATCTACTCAAAAATATAATCATTTCGAAGACAATCTTAACTAAAAATACATACCAAAAAATTAAAAAAATTGAGCAAAGCTTATTTTTTGTGAAAATAAATGCTTTCAAAAAAAGGCTGCTATAATTTAGAGCCTTATATTGAGTTGAAGAATTTATGTAAAAAATAATCAGTGTTAAAATAAGTGTGGCTAAAAATGTACACCAAATTTTATAAAAAAATATCACAGGATTTAAAAGATATGCATATTCCTATGGCAAAATCAAATCTGGATAACATACATACGACTCCCCCATCCCCCCTTCTCTTTTTTCGGTACCCACATACGGAGATTTTTGATAGTCACCTATTTTTGGGTTCAGGCTCCAAAATTATGTTGAAATCCATAAAAAAAAACTTGAAAATTATCTTCGATTAAAAATTTTCTCTTGCAGAGACCAAAATATAAACTTCTTCAACTTTCTAAAATAATGTTACTGCGAAAAAATAAAAATTCGTTTGTTTTTTACATAAGCTATCAAAGTAAATTAAAAGAAAATAAACAGGATTAAAGTACTCTAAAAGTTGTATTAAAATATTTTATAATTATTAAAAGTTATTTCATATAGCTATTAACTTTCTTCAGTGTTGCCTTTACATAAAGGCTTGAATTCTATTGTTTAGACAGTACAGCCTATACATAAAGAGAATCATTTCCAGGATCACATTTATCATGTATTCTTTAGCAGTTGCGGAAATCTATAAAAGATCGAAAAATTATTAGACTAACACGTGCTTATAAAGAAATAACATTCTACTAAAAACAGTTTTAATAAAATAGAAAAACTATGACTACACATTTGTTGTTGCAGACTCTGTAGACGATGTAATAAACACATATAAGATTTTATTGACTTCTTTTAACAAGCTTCATAGGTTTAACATTCAATTCCTTAGCGAATTCTTCAGAATTTTTTATCTGATTCTCATGATAGTGAATGCCGCCCTCCTTATCTACTTTTGCCATGGCAACCCGTTCGGGGTCACCAGCGACCTGGACTTTCTTATCACCAGTAGTTGGTAATTCCCTCAACTGTTGCAAAAGATGCGCCAACCTATCCTTGGAACCGGGAGCGAAAACTTCGGGATTGATGGCCATAAAGCACTGTCCCAAGTTGGCAAGTGCATGACCCTTTTGCTTCCACGAACGAATATTAGGTCCGTAATTAGCGCCGGCAAGTACTCCGCATAGTACCTCGACCATCGTCGCCAATCCGTAGCCCTTGTATCCGGAGTTTTTTTCTTCACCACCTAGAGGGAACAAAGTGCGCACCTCTGCTGCTTCATGCGAATTTGTGGTGACTTTGCCATCTTTACCCATGGCCCAACCCTCGGGAATAGGCTGTTCTTTGCGATCAGCTAATTCGATTTTTCCAAGCGCCACCGCAGTTGTCGCCATGTCGAGGACGAATTGATCCCCATCACTAGCTCCCATACCCAGAGACAGAGGATTGGTACCGAGGGCAACGCGGGAACTGCGAGTAGGAGCCATCAAAGGACTGGTGTTGGTGCAGCTGAAGCCAATCATGCCCTGCTCTATAGCCATCAGAGTGTAGTAACCGCAGATTCCATAGTGATTGGAGCCGCGAGCGCTTACCAGGCCGACACCAAATTTGCGGGCCTTGTCGATGGCCAGTTCCATGCAGTACTTGCCAACTACTTGTCCGAAGGAGTTGTTGCCATCCACCAGCGCAATCGCCTGCGAAGAAATGGTACACGTAGATTTTCTCTATTATGCTCCTTCATTTTATAATTTATGGAGGAACAAGGACGGTTACAACTTTAAAACTCATGCGCTCAATGAAATTGCAGTTTTTCGTCACACAAGTACACGAATTTATTTAGCTTATCCTTGCTTGAAATGCATAGAAGAAGTTTTTATGTGCAGTAAGAGTGTATTTCTTATATTACTTAAGAAATGGGTAAGCTAAATTCTAAAAATAAAATAATCTTTTTATAATACCTTATCAATGCACATCTCCTTCAGATATCTAGGTCAATTATCAATGTCATTTACATTCTGCATGTAATTTTGATTTTAAATGTGAATATTAATAGTTTCGCGAAATGCTTAATGACTATTGTCTAAAAAAATAATTATGTATTATTTACGATATAGGTAAAACGTAATAATTCGATATTAAAAGGAACATATTATGTTATTAAAAAATTATTTAAAATCATATATTACTTTATAGGAATAACACTGCATTTCAGACAATACAAGATGATTTAAATATATATATTAAATGTAATTTCCACACAAGGTTAATACTGATTTCGATTTAAGATAGTGCTGATAAGATATTTACAAGACTAAATTTCTTTGATAAAAAGGTGTTATCTTTTTTGTATTTATTCTGTTGGTTCAATAAAAATAATTCTAGATTTGACTCTGATCTTTTTCGCTTGCTTAAAAGTGATAGTTCTTATACAAATTAAATTACGTTGAGCACAAGAAAGTTCTAAATATATCGTTTAAAAATAAAAGAAACTGTATAGGTACTTGCGTCGGTAATAAATGATACGGGAGGTGCGATTTTACTACAAACTTTTCTCTGTAACTATAAATTCGAGTAAGAAGATTTCTTTATTAATCGTTTTGTTTTTAAAGATTCATAAACTTTTCATGCGTACTGATACGTTTTACAATAGGTCACTTCGAGATCGTACAATTTAATTTTATTGCATCAACATTATTCTAGAAACACATTATTTATTGGGTCAAGCAAATATCAGAATACCGAATGAGCGTTTAAACCGTAAAGTATATTTTCGAAAACACACATCCACTTGCGAATGGAGTAAACTCACAGTGTTGTTATTAGAGTTTAAGTCATGATTTTTTTTTTCTTTGAAACATTAATGACTTTACGAGAAGCATTCGAGTTAATGTTCGTGTATAAAAGTTCGAATTACTTTTTTACTGCAGACTTTAAAATTTATTAATACCAAGTATCACATGCGTACTTGAACGAACAACACCATCCACTACAGTGTATCAGCTTATTTCATATTATAAATAGATCCCTTTTCCGTCATCTAACATTACCAACGCAAGCACATTAAACCAATGCTACTGTTTTTTTTCTGAACGTTTGTTGAAATCGCACCACACGAGAGTTTATGCCACAGCCTTCCGGTCAATCACGCGGCACCATTTCAAAATGCGTTCTCACAATTATCATGCATGCGCGTATCACCACAAGCCGAGCGCACTATGACTTGCTGCCGTGTCTGTACCCAGTAGTAGCAATTACTCTCTCTCTCTCTCTCTCCCTCTCTCTCTCTTATCTAGCCCATCCCATACTATGATCATAGTTCCCATGCGAACCTGAAAGTCATTGACGATGCTCGGTTTGGCCGTGGGATCCGTCTGCTTGTTTCTAATGTCATCGACGTACATCTGCATCCTGTTCATCCCATGACTGAAGTGGCCCCGGTAATCAGCGATCATGAGGTGATGCGCCACGGTGGCGGCGTCTTCGGCACTCGCGCCAACCTTCTTCATTCCATCGGCGACGAAGCGCACGACCTCCTCTTTGGGCACCACCAGCTCCTCGTACTCCAGCTCGGCGCTCGCCATTTTCTTCGGCTGGTGCTGTCTCGCTCGGTGGCTCAGGTGAAAGCCGACACTCGGTGTGCAGGACACAAGCGCAGCCTCGCTGTAGCAGTGGAGGAAGAATCGACGGCCTACGTCGGCGCGAGCGCGCAAACTTCTGAGCGCCATCCTCTCCGATGCTTATACTCTCGCTGCGTATATCTCTCAATCGCTCGCTTACGACTGGGCTCAATTGGCTTTCTCGCTTATTATCTCGTCGTCTCGGTCGCTCCCGGTATTCTATACGCTCATAGCGATTTCTCTTGCTGCGGGTGGGCCCCGTATCAACGAAGAATAGTCCGTTCTGGGAGACGACGTCTCACCAGCCCAACACCAGTTTATAATCGTGGTGTTTGGTTAGCGAGCGCTTCTGGCCTCTTATCGCGATCGAGAGACAACACGTGCTCGATGTGCGTCGCGATTGCGTCTATATAGTTCCCTTGAGCCGGTGTGCGCAACGATGCCGGCACTTTTCTCGCCATGAGCGTGTTACGGCCACTGCGCTGCGGCTGCTGCTACCGCAAACTGTCGGTCCACCGCTTCTCTCGATCTATCGCTCCCTTACGACCGATTCTTTTTCAGCTCGTGATGCATCGATTGGAACTGACACATGTGCCTTCCCTCTTCTTCTTCTTCTTCTACTCTCGACGACTCGCCAGTGATGGACTGCAGAGAGTCGACTTATCGACGTACTCGTGGATTGCGCGTACTTTTAACTTTCCCGCCGGCCGGTATTCAGCGGGACGATCGCTTATGAACGTTGGGATATGCGCTGGAGATGAAATTCATTAAGATCATTAATAAGGTTGTTAAATTTAACCGTTTGGAATATTATGAAGTTTTCGTACCTTTCTTTTACGAATCAATCTGGAAGTGTATAGACACACGGATTTTAATTGGATCTTCGGATGAAGACTTGAACAATATGCAGGCTGTTACTACTTAATGCAATGATATAGCCTATCAGCCGACTGTTACTACTGATGCATTTCAAGAGTCCATGACCTTTTCTTCGATAGACAGCCTTATCGCTGCCCGTTCAATTTCCATAAGTAGCATTCGTTTAACAGTAGAATAAAACGGATAATTTAATGCACGACGAACGCGCAAAACAGATGAATAACAATGCGAGTACGAAGGTTTACATAATCATTTCGTCACTGGGGCTTTCGGGCGTTAAGCGCGCACATGGTAAACAGCTGTAGAGCGCGATCTACATCTCTTATCGTGAGCAAATTAATTAACGTTTTCCCCAACTAACACCAAAATATATATAATTATTAGCGGAGAGTACAAGCGTTGCGTATTGAAATTGTTCGTTCTTTTCTTTCACTACCCAAGGCTGCACACGTCTCTTATATCTTATCAATATGTTCAGCGGCTGTAAGTATCACAGAAACTCACTTTAGCAAGTCAGAGGAAAAATGGATTTACGCTCTAGTCAACGAACGAACAACAGCAAAATATATACACACATCGAACGTAGAACTAGTTCCCGTAGCGGTTCACTTATCGTTTCACGGCCCTACAACAGATCAATCGAGCGATCGCGTCACAATATCGCGAAAAATACAATATCGCGATGGTCTGCTTAGCTCAACAGCCTACTATACATTGTTTATTTTTATCGTAGAAGCGAGAGAAGCGGCCCCGCATTAGCACGCCGATACGTAACCGCGCTTGAATAGGTCTTTGATTATAAAGCGCTGCGCGCACAACTCGATCGCCACTCTCCGATTCCGCGTATATATATATTGTGTCCGTGTGACGCTGTTTACAGTTACGTAAATCCTTCTTGTGGTGCGGTGCGAATGCATCACGCACCGAGTACGCGCACTTGAGCGTAACACCATTAAGTACGATCCCGTGGACTCTTCTCGCGTGGACGATGCAGCAGCCGCCATCGACGTGTACGCGTAAGGGGAGATGATGGTCTGGTTGGATTCGGCGATGCTGACCGAATGTAGCTACGATCCAGATACTGAAAATAGAATTTTCCGCCACTTTAATCACGTGGGTTCGGAATATATATGTATATTGTGAATTCGTGATCGTTGGCACCAGCTCAGACGAATGCATATCCGCACCTTTTCTAGGTTATATAGATGTCGATGGCTCCGATCTGAGTTCGAAGAACCTTTGAGATGCTATTCTTGAGAGCTTCCCTTGACCAGAAAGTCAATGATTTTATGGACATATTGCTAATATTCGCTGAGGTATGCAATTGAAATGCTAAATATTCAAATTAAAATGCAATTGCCATATTTGAATAGAGAATTAGAGAAAAAAAATATTTATACTATCTCGTTAAGTGTGATGACCTTCTTTCTCTGTGATTGCATTACAAATTGAAATATACAAATTTTGTACGAAGAATATGCAAATAATACAATTGTATTGTAACGATTGAAATGTTACATTCGTATAAACAATAGTTATTTTACAATTATGAAGTGGAACTTTAAATTGTTTTTTATTTTTCTACGCTTTTTTTCAAGCGTCCAATCGCATGAAAATGAAAACACAATTTTTGCTAAAAATAACTGCAAAATGTATTGCACACGCGCTGTAAAAATAAAACTGTTTTATCTCTTTGAATTTCTCTCTGAAACCAGCTAACTCAAAAGCTTAAATTTTACACAAAGAGTATAAATATGTTTCTTCGTGTACGTGAATAACATAGTAATTGTGAGCATATCAAGAAACATTATAATAAAAATTATCCAGACTTCTGTGCAAAAATTATTGTGATGTCCGTGAAGATTCATCATTAATCACTTGAATGTTTAGCATTTTTGCAATATTTCAAGGTAAAGTTTATGATTTATGCTGTCTGCGTAAGCCTTCCAACTCACACAAATCGCAACAGACACAACAACAACAAGACGACACAAAAAGTATTTTGCATTAGAAGTGCAGACTTTTCGTACAGTTTGAAAGCCCATATCATTGCGTACACATCTCTGTCTCTTTCTTTTTCATACATTTCATAGTTGTACACGCAGTGGCGACTCGTTGAAAATAGCCGTGCTATATACGCGTATTTATACATGCGGTACAACAGCCGGGAGTCGTAAAGAGAACTTTGACGAAAGCCGCGTGTCGGCATCCACATCACGATTGAGCGTTTCGCGAGAGGCGAATTCCAGATAGGAAATCGCTTATTATATAGGTGAAAGCGTACGGACGCGCGCGGGTTCGACGACGCCTCTCTCGTTAAAAATGAACCCAACGCACTCGGACGCCGATGTATACATCGCACTCGCGTGTGAGTCACGATCTTCCGCAGCTTGCGGGTATACAGCCTCGTGCATACGAAGAACACGTGTGCTCAAAGTAATCTTGTTAATCGAACACTTCGTTGGATGCGAGTGCATAGATTCGTGTGTGCCTTATTCGCGTGCTTCAATCCAATGATAATGATTTCTGAGTGGCGCCGATTTTATCGAGGAATTATATATAGATTTATATTAGATGGCTCACTTGATTCTTAAGTTGTGGGCTTAATAACTTTGGCATAGAGTCGATTTGGAGAAATTTACGAGATAATGTTGGTCAACATTGAAAAGCTAAAACGTAGAATAAACTTTCCGAGCAAATAAGAAAGGGTAAATAATCAAATACCATTTCTTTATGTATTTCTAAATACGAAAATCAACGAAAATTTCCTGTTTTGTAAATAATGTCTAATGCACAATAAACAGAAAAATTAATTTTTTATATATTGGAGTTCCGGTTTGATATGGAGTAATCCATGAGTAGGATTCACAGGAAGGTGAATGGACAGTAAGTATAAACGGTTTAATAAATACGCAATCTTTTTTATTTACATATTCTTGGGGATCATAAAAACAGGAATTTTGAATCGTTTACCCTTGGGGAGAACTGGTAAAATATTAACATAGAAAG
Source organism: Megastigmus dorsalis (assembly GCA_900490025.1). NCBI lineage: Eukaryota > Metazoa > Arthropoda > Insecta > Hymenoptera > Megastigmidae > Megastigmus > Megastigmus dorsalis. Next base: position 100,479 of record UELU01139371.1, on the reverse strand, counting down.
TATAAGACTAATTTGCACGTATCTATATAATTTTTGTATGTAGAGCGTCTCATGCCATTAGTTGAATAGAAATGAGATTCGTCTTTAAAGTTATTCACTATACATATTAATAAAATTATACAACACTGATCATCAAATATAAATTATATTTAATAATAATATTTTATTAAATGAATATATCATAATTGTTATGAAATTTTATTTGAAAAACTCGAGCAAGCTTACATCATGGTATAATACAAATGAAGAGCGTGTTTTTTCATCAGAAAGCTGTGCATAGATTACAATGTGAGTGAATGACGTGATGCATAATCCATTCGATCGCGTTTGTTATACTCAATAAGCTCATTCTCTTTTCAGCGCTATTTAACTCATACAAGTATAGTATAAGTATAGTATAGTATAGTTCACTCACTAAAAAATCTATCATCCGTATTATAATTTTTTCCTTTAATTTTCTCATACTTATAATAAATAGTAAAAAAAGGTTAATTATTGTTATAGTCTATAGTATTTGTCTGTTAGTGTGAAAAATGGTATATTCAGTACATTTATTGCTTATTAAATGGTCTACAATTCTAAAAAATGTTTAGTTTTCAACTATGGCTGAAGAATTTGAAAAGTATCCAGTAACCGAATAGAGCACAGTAACCCGTACATTTGCACTAGTTGGGACAGTACGGAATTCGTATATCGTTTATGTGACAGCATACGTAATAGAAATTTTCACTCTTTATAACTGTAACATCACTTATTTTGCTTAAAAAAACAATTATAGGTATTAATCATGTTTTCTTTTAGAAACAAATGCATAGTTAGGTAATAGCTAGTCATAGTAATAGCTATTCATAGTAATAGATAACATATTGCTAACTAATTGAAATGTGAAATTACATTGATTTATACAGATAAAGAGAAATAATAGTAATTTTTAATGTCGATCTAATTTATGTTGACAGAAAAAAATGTGTTAAGACATTTGAAATAAATGCACTTCAGATAAAAGCGCCATACGTTTATGAAGTGTACTTATTAATATAAGAAGAAGGCCCACATATTCGGTATATCGTGTACAAGGTATATATAAGATACAGGTAAAATGGCATAACAATAGCATTGAACCTATCATTTATAGTATAAAAAATAATTAATATAGAGAAAGATATGAGAAAAAGTTCATTAAACATCAATGTCTTACTAAACTTGTCTATCACTACTTCAAATTTCTTAGTATGGGGAATTTTCATAGACAATTTTTCAACTTTTCCCAGTAGAAGTAGTAATACATCCATTCTATTTTAAATTAAACTTTTTTTTTATACACTAAAGGTTAATACTGACTTCATACATTTGCCAAAACTTTTTATCGTGGTCAGTCGTATATATCCTCTTTTAGACATACTTATAGTTATCGAATATTTAATTACAAATTGCAAAAAAAGATAATATTTTATTCTTACTACTAGAAAATGATCGATTTTGAAATACAAAATTAAGGAAACATTTAAAAATAATCTTCTTGCTCAAGTCTAAGATATTTTTCTATGAATACTGAGTAACCAATTTAAAATTCAATGAAATGCTCCAAATTATAAAATCAAAACATTAAAAATTTAGAGGCATTATCAGACTATAGTTTCAATTTATTGACAGTATTTTGCATGATTATTTTTCTTTTTTTCAAAACTTTTAAAATTGAATTAATTAATTTATTTCTCCGTTATTTAGAGCACCTTATCATGGCCTAGATTTTATAACTCATTCGCAATCAACTATAGTAGCCCTTATGTTGCCTCGGAAGCAAGCCACGAGGTTATGATAATGCGCATCGCGATTCCATCGAAGGAAAGAATTTCTTGTTAGATCACCCACGCGTTAAAATTATCGCTCACTAAAGGATATATATATATATATACAGGGACGTACGTTTATAGTTTCGAGCCGTGCGTCAATGCACATTATTGTATCATGCGATGACTTTTTATTTGTTGAATTGCCATTTTTACGATAAAATTTTCTTTTTGAAAAACTGATTGCAAATAAGATACTCTTGTAATAAACAACTAGTCAGTTACAACAATTTTTCTTCACATGACAAGCTTTATTGTCGGCTTATCCTTTTTTAAAATTGAACAGTACACCAATACTATTGCAACCGTTTGCAAGAATAGAGATAAAATATTGAAGGAGATTAAAAATTATGAAAAAGAAGCTAAGACAGTAGATAACGCTTAATAATATAACTAACATTTAAAATGATAAAATTCTAATCGTCAAGTCATGACTTGTATCTGCACGTAATGTATGTGTATGTAATAAACAGAAACTTTTTTATTCTCTGCTATTAGGCTTTAGTATCGACGAGCGTTGCCTGACCATTTAACTTCAAAAGTGCAAAGTTTTCTTAAAAACTTAAGTTAGCTAGTAATCAACAGTATTTAACATATTTTAGTTATATGTACAGATGTGCAACCGTTAGCGAACGTAAAAAAATGCGATAGAATATCATGTGTCATAAGTAGAGGAAAACTGGTTTGCACTAAGACAGGTTTTTAATGAAAAATTGTGTAAAAGTGCTCGAGCAGATTAACACGAAAATGTTTTTCTTTTACAAAACTTGATACAGAATATAGAAAATGTGTCCTTATAATTTTCTAGGTATTATGATAAATTTTCGAGTTATTATATTAATTGTTCCAGGAAAACGTAGAATTAAAATTATTTTTGTACAATTGTTGACGACTTTATGCGCATGATATCAGGCTGTTACGTAAAAAGATTTTATTATAAAAAATATTCTTTTATTTTTGAAACTTATTATGTTTATCAACTATGATGCATCTTTGCAAAACAAATTGTTGCGGTGAAAACAAATTATACTGCCAGAAAATTAATTAATGATTGTATAAGGTAAAATCATTATTATCTTTTTAATTAAATTAATTTAATGTAGAAACAAAATGTAAAAACCATTAAGATAGATTCACAATTTCTGTATTATTGCAAGTTCATATTTATAATGGATTAGTGAGTCGATTTTATTATGGAATTAACCTTGATCGATAACAGAATACACGTGACAACGATAAGAAAACTAAGCTGTGTATAGTTTTTGTCTAGTGAATTTAAATAACTAGGTTAAGACGATTTTAAGTAATAAGGATGCCCTATTTTCATTCTTAAATTACATTTTTAATGTAAATAAAAAAGAATTTCCAAAAATTATTGAATTTTTCAGATTTATAATATAATCAAGTATTGTCGTGTATTGAGCTACAGTGTAAATGAGAGTAAAATATTGTTATACTTGTAAGCAGGAGACGCAATTTTCAACGATAATTATCATGTTATTGCTTTAAAGCGTAGACTGTCTTGGATACGTCACGCAAGAACTCAGTGGACAGAATAAATAAGATGGATATTTGAATACTTATGATAAAAATATTAAGTAAATCAAGAATTAACAAAATTCATAGAGAACACTATTCTTATCACAATTAGTTCATTCATAGAAGCAGCTATTTTTAGTTTATCATCAGGTTTTCTAATTTTTAAAAAATATGAATAAATATGATTATTTTTGTATGTAAAATTAATTTTTTTTTCTTTAAATGATTTAAACACATTTTTAAATATTAATTGTTTTTTATTCAACTAAAAAATTTGTGAAATATCTTTTGCTTTGGTTAAATCCAAATATTTTAAGGATATTTTAAATCACGTTTACTATAACTTGAATATTTAAAAAATTATGACAACACAAAGTTCTAAAACTCGTTTTCTACTAGAACTTGCGTTTGCGAATTTCGGAAAATGTAATCGGATAAATAAGTCGATTATAAACTTACAAAATAAGTCGATTACATTTGCATATAATAATTATGTCCAATTGACTTGGATTGAATTATTTAACGTATTTATAATTATTTTTAAAAAAATTATCTTAATGTAGAGGATTTTATTAAAATTCCCCTATTCTGAATCTTGGTTATTGTAAAAAGGCTTCAAGGCTGTGTGAAATAGTACAAACAGCATAGCATTCCAAAGAGATTCTTTTCAAATTTCCGATCTCGCACGGTGCAAAATGAGCGTAAAAGATAAACGATAGTGCTAAATGTTACGTCACCTTAGCGTGATCTTTAGCTTCAAAAACGACTGATTACATAGATGACTAGTGGTGATAACTCGACACGAAAAGGTACCTTTTATGTCATAATAATGGAGTGTATATAAATTCTTAAGTGTTAACACAATTATTACCCTAAACGTACAACTCCGTTAGTATATAAACTTTAGCTGTTCAAATACTGAATGAATTATTTAATTTTAATGAATTTAGTAAATACTGAATTCAAAAAAGTATTGATATATTACAACAATTAACCATATTAGATTTTTCAGATGAAAGTTTATTTTTTACCGTTTTTAAACTCGATCTTTTTCATTGAATAAATTAAGCTGATGCACTATAATGAAAAAGACAGGAAATTACTTTATGAACATCCGCATTTTTTCTAGAATTTATCTCGTCGTTTACGTGGTTCTCTGTTACAAAGAATTTTATGGCAATCTTCATTAAAAATTCCCTCTCTCTGTAAGTATTTAGTTTTATACAACCTATTGAAATTTTATACATTGCGTTGTTTTGATAAAATATCAGTGCTCTACATTTCAAATTATAAAACCAGGAAGAATAAAATGATAATATATTATTTAAGTGAAGTTACTATATGCGACTATTACAACCAATTTTCGTTTACCTTACTTGTCTGCAATTATGATTTTATAAGGAAAAATCTAATGTTTTCGAATGTTCAGATTCTTCTAGAAAATTCTGAACAAAGTATCCCCGTATAATCTTTTATGCACAATAAATTACTAGCTTGATTATTGGGCTTTGGCTACATTAAGTATCACTCGTAATTATTAGGTATCATTAATTAATAACCATTTTTCTAAATATTTTCTTCGCAAAATTAAAAAATAATAACTTATAGTTGTATGTTACAATAACCTTTTTAAATTAATTTCACCTATGCAATTATAATGTAATATTTTGTAATAATTAGTTGTCATTCAAATCACAGTGTATTTCTGAAATCCTTATCATCAAAATGATCTATTTAGATACGAAATCTTTGAAAGTATACTCTTTTTAATATCGTTTAAACAGATGGTGATACAAATTCCAATATACCTAGTGATTAAATAAAATGTTATTTTTCAATATATTACGGAACAGGCAAACAAATGCAATATTAGAAAAAGTACGTACAAAAGAAAAAACAAGATATGAAAACGCAATTAAGTCTTCGACACTTACTACTATCGCAACGTTTTTGTTTGTTAATTTTTAGGATACCTGCGTTTTTTGTTTGACCGTTATCTGTTAGCTTCGAACAGACGTCGACCTCAACTATTTTTAATAAAATTATGATGCACGCCTATTTTTATAGTTGGTAAACTAGATTTATTCATTTGGTGCATCACGCACAAAGTTTGCATCTTTCACTGTATCGATGTGCTATATGTCTTTGTGAAAGCAATTTCAGAAATTATTACGTATCGTGCGAACGCAATTAAGAACAGCAAAAAAACATTGAACAAGTAGCCGATATTTTTCCTTCTTCGAGCAAACAAAATTTCCCACTTTTTCTCTTTCATCCGTTGTTCCAGTATTCGAAGAGCTATCGGAGCAGGAGATAACGAATCGCGTATAAAGTACGCATATTAAAAGTATCAATAAAGCATATTTATATTTAACAATAAACGTCCACATAAGACCGTCGTGCCTTTATACTTTTCCACATATCCGATAAATCACTATGAACTTAAATGGGATGGAATTCTCTGAAAGATCCTTAAGCCACTCTGATTGTAAAATATCTTTCACCTTCTTAAATACTACAATGGATGACGCGTTGCGGTAAACCGCTGGCTAAGCTTTTAATATATTCCTATAACCGAAACCGCAAATAAAATTCCCCACCACCCGCCGCAACGTCGATCGGCAAATAAAACAACTCCGACGCGACAAATCCAAAGATTCTCCTCTCAACGAAACGACGCTGTACACACGACCGAAAAGCCACCGCGAACTGTCCTATAATTACACCGAAACTAAAAACCAATTGCGCCAGCGCTAAAATTAAGCTCGACGACACGCTGGAGGAGCAAAACAAATAGGCGGCATGTAAAAATCGCGTCGAACGCAGCAGTGGAGTAGCGTCGGTCGGCGAGGGTAGCTCGTTATTACACTCTCTCCTGGCAGTAGTGTACAACTACTTACACGGCGAGTCGTACACCGGCGACGAAAGCCCCGATGGCCTCGTAATATACTCGCGGATCAGCTGACTCGCGTGTCCGAGAGCGTGGATATTCTATTAGAACTCGTGTGTCGAAAGCCGCGTGCACGAGCTGCTTTTCGCGTTGCCCTATGCAGTCCTCGACGACTAAAAATAATAACGAAAACACTGTCTTTGGATCGGGGGAGTGTCCGGATCCGTTGGTATCCCGAGCTTTTTCGCACCGACCGAATTTCGCGAACATGTGTTTCCCTTTGAACGCGTGTGTCTCGAGAAATCTGTGTACAACTTGTGTGTTATTTGCTGTCGCATCGCTCGAGCTTTGAGACTCGTATATAAGAAAGCACTATCGATAGAACGTGTATATATATATATATATATATATATTTACACGCGTGCAGTCCGCGAATGTAATTTTGTTTCGCGCGACAGCGCTCGGTTGGAATTTTCTGATATATAAATATTCCCCGACTCCGGATCCCACCGGTTCGAGGAAGTTTTCGGAGCATATCCCAATTAAACTTATAATATACAAACTGCACTTCGTCTTAACTATTCACACTGAATTTCAAGTTTTTGATAAAACAACAGGATAAGATTGGCAGAAGTAGAAAACAAGTCGATTCCGAACGAACGATCGCAGCAAGTGTCGGTCGCGCGCGCAAGTGTCGCCCGCTCGGGGCTATATAAAGTCGTGTGCCGAGTACGCGTCTCGCGAACGCGTCAATAAATCAGACGGATTCGCTCGCACACGCCGAGCATAGATAAAGATCGCTATCGTACTCACCAAAGTGTTCTGATAACCGAGTCCATAATCCTCGTCCTCGCTGTTGGGCGGCATCTTTTTTTCCGTTCCCTTCGAGCTCCTAGTTATCAAATCTGCACTACTCGCGAAACTCCGCCGACCGAAGAAAAATCGCTATGTACCGATCACCTACGGATCTCAGAACTTCACTCGCGCCTCGCCGATAAAAAACATCGCGGTAACCCGCGCACTCCCCGATCTCCCTTGCTCTCTTATATATACAGAATATCACTGGCACAGAGAGGATATACGACTTAGGTCGAGTCGCGCGTCTGCCGCAGATTCGCACACGATCAAAGTTCAATCGCCTTTGTTGGTCTCGGGTCGAATCGCTGACCGCGGGAGCCTCTACTTTGCACACACGCACACGGCGACGGATAGAAAGAAGTTCGAGCGCGACCGAGAGCGCGTAAAAAAGTGCCGAGCCTGATAAACGTCGCGATAGGCCGGCGGTGCACGGAGAGAGAGACAGAGAGAGAGGGAGAAGCGGTCGTGAATTTCGCCGGGAAATCCGCGAGTGTGTGTGTGTGTGTGTGTGTGTGTGTGTGTGTGTGCGCGCGCGGTCGAGGCTTCTTCGCCCGCGGCACGTATATCGAGAAGTGTTGCGAGTCCCGATACCGCAGTCTCTGCCGCTACTCTGCTGGCTCTCTCGAGTTCCTACACACGCACACACACACCGACGCACTTTGACGTCACACGCACATACACACAGGAACGACGTACGTCTCGCTCCTCTCTCTCGCGTTGTGCGTGTGTATAATATGTGTATACGCGTGTCGAAATCACCTCGGACACTTTCGATCTCCCGCGGGCTCCGACAACAGCAGCAGCAGCAGCAGCAACAGCAGCAGCTCTTATCACCAGCAGCAGCGGCAGCGACTTTCAATGTCTCGCGATTATAGGCTGGCTCGGTATATATTGTCTCAGCCTTGGTCGTGTGTGCTCGCGATATGCCGAACTACTCATTTGCGCTTGGCGCGCTACACGCCGGCCGATCGCTCCTCCTGCTCGACTCTTCCATCGACTCTCTCTCTCTCTCTCTCTAAGCCTGTCTATATAGCTGACTTCCTCCGCTGCCTTCTTTCTTCCTTTTCACCGACGCCTACCTGGGCGATTTGATCTTTGACGAGGCGCGCGCGCGATTTCCGAGGCTTCCCCTCCCGCCAACGGCACTGTATACTCCTGTCTTCAGCTCTTCCTGGATGGATGATGCGTGCACGTGTATAGCGCCGAGCGCGGCCCACTTGTTGACTCGTCTCCGTCGTTCACCTTCCGCTTCGATGCTACACCGATCCTCTTGTTTTCCTGCCACTCTTTTCGCTGCTGGAATGCGGTATTTTGCAGCTCTTCCTGTATACCCTTCGAAAGCTATGGTCGAACGATGCGATGCACTAGTTGACGGATTCGCGATTGCGAGATGGTCCCGGTCGTTGCTGCCGGTGCATCTAGTGTAGAAGCTGCTCGCGCGAGCTGAAAATATATGTAAGGTTGGGTGCGAATTAGTTTCCACACTATATATATATATATAGCGGAGTTGATCAAAATTAAGGCATTAAGAAAAAAAGTGATTGAAGGGTGCTTAAATGTCAAGAGGTGAAGCGATCGTTAAAGTTTCAATCGTCTTTCAAGTTATACGATTGTATATATACCGATACATGCTAAATTCGTAAATGTTATGGCACACGCGCGCGCGAGTTTCGTTATTTACCACTCTCGCGACATTTTTGCTCAGCTAAACAATTTTCTTTGGATTCCATAACTCGTGTGTTATATAAGAATATATGTATATACAGTGGACTAATGTATATGTCGAACGATAAAGTTTTGCAAACGCGATGGCAGTTCGAAATTATGAGTTATGTGGACTTTAATGTGATTTTAACGTATCTCCAAATTGATAATTTTCTCTTTTTTTTTTTACTAAAGAGACCTAAATTATGGGTAATGTGGCTCTTTGTGTGAAACTAAAGGTGACGATTCATTCTTTATTTTTTCTTTTTTTTTTTTAGTGTGTTTACATAACGACGCGACAACGTAATAATTAATAGCCTAGTTTTCCTACATCCAATTTAAACCATGTCATGAGGTTAAAAATGCTAATCGATGACACTTTGAAACTTTGCAGAGGGCTTAATTAGCTATATTTTAAAGCAATTTGATTATTTACATATCGCATATATTAGTACATTTTTTTTATATCGAATAAGTTCGTTCAATCGGAAACGATTGACGAGTATATCGAATAAGCGCGTGAAATCGTTTAACATCCTCGTATCGAGAAAGTCCACAAATCTAATATTTACCAAACTGATATATAGAAGCCTAAAACAATAATGATTTTAGGCTACCTATACACAAAAACTTGGTAAAGTGTCAATTAAATCCATAGCACGACGGTTCGTGCAAATATTGATTTTGTGTGTCATCGATCTCGTACAAGAATCTGCCGCCCCATTTTTTAAAAAGAATTCGCGCGCTGCAGAGAAAAACGTTCTCTTTGAATCCAATTAGCATCCGTGCGCAAAGCGACCATCCAAATACAGTATATAGGTATATAAGCTATTCATACAAGAAAAAAAATCACCGCGCTCGAATGTCGTTTCATTAAAAAAAAAAAAAGATCAATCATTTAAGAAAACTATTATACACGTCAGCTGCCAAGATGTGCAAACATTTCCTCGCGCGAGCGAACAAAAGAAAAGGTCGCTACGGACATTCGAAAAAACAAACAGCATTCACAAAAATAAATCTTTACGTTTAAAGGAAAGTCATTTTCTCGGCGTCACTCTAATAAAACAAAAACTTAAGAAAAGAACAAGATGAAGAAGTAGAAGAAGAAGCCGCACCTTGAGTCCGCAGCAAGAAATCCTCGATTTCTCCTCTAGCAAAAATTCTGTTCTCGGTGAACTATATATAGGAAAGACCAAAACGGAGGCTCGTCCACTCCCTGCGCCGCCACTAATTCAAAATGTGAGACAGAAAAAAAAAAAAGAATTTATCAAAGGACGATGACAAAAGGAAGTAGTAAGCGAGTAGAAAAGGGGAAGTAAAGCGCGCGAAACGATCGATCGCGATCGCCAGCCCGGCGAACAGTGTGCGCGTCTGGTTGTCCCGCAAGCGCGCGATCGTGCAAAAAGACTTCCGAGACGCTCGTCTCCCTCTCTGTCTCTTTGGGTTGGGAGCTCTGCAGCTCGAGGCTCCGTCCGGCTTGGAGCTCGTGAGTCGACTGATATATATATACGAGACGTCCGCGAAGGTGCAGACACTTGCTGCAGTCGCAGAGCAACGTGTCGGGGAAAGAGCGAGCCGGCAGCCGAGATTTCCCCGCTTTCTGCGGCAAATTCAAAATATGAGTATAGGTACGAAGGTCGTCGCGCGGTTACATGCAGCTCCAACTGTTCCGCGTGCCGAGACTTGTCTCGAGGAGGCTGCCACACCGCGAGATACAGTTTGCCGATGATCGACGACGACACAACGCACCGACTGTGTATATATATCGCCGAGATAAGAGCTGCCTCCTGTCTGTATTGCGCGGATCGAGCTTTTTATTGCTGCACACTCGAGCGCTTTGTTTCCATTCGACTCTCTCTCTCTCTCTCTCTGTGTGCGTTGATGGCTTTTGCGCCGCGCCGACGGCGGCTGATGCTTCTCTTCTTTTTTTTGTTTGGATTTGATGATTCTTAAGCGGGCCGCGTGCGATGCTTAAGTTTATGGACTGGATGAGTCGCGTTTGCTATTGTATTTTGTTGCTTATGATGATTGAGCCGCGTAGACGTTTCGACTATGATTTGTGCTACCGTGCGATTGATCGAGCGCACGTTTTTTTTTTGTAGGGCTATTATAGATGTTCGATGAAGCAGAAGGTGTAAATTCAGGAGTTTTATATAGGATCAATTGGATTTCGCGTGATAATTGAAATGTGAGAATAGTAGTAGTTCGAGTATTCGCTCGATAACGTTTTGTTCGTGATACTGTAAATACGTCGTATAAGCGACTTGAAAACTGACTTTTTAGCAGTTTTCGCATCTAAAAATAAAGTTTGTTTACAAATGAAATTTTTGTTTTTCTGAGATATTCACAAATTGATTTTAAAACATTTTTATGGTGTATAAATGTTTGATAGTTGAGTTTTCAAGTTTTTTAAAAGAAGGATTCAATTAAAGATCAAAACAACATTTTAAGTAAATGTTAAATTTTTTTTATGCGTGTTTTTTTGTTTTTTTTGTTACAGTGTCACCTACCCAATTATGTTTCAAAGCAATGGAGAATTATGTATCTTGTTGTTAATAACATATAAAATGACTATTAGAAAAGAAAGAAATAAAAATGATGTCAGAGGATTTAAAAAGATGAATCTAACTCATCAGTAGTAAACAGAAATATAAAACATCTTAAAATTATCCAATGATTACAGAAGTTACATAAAAAGCGATTTATTATATAATAATAAAATATACTGTAAAATTTTAACTATATCAAATATCTTATATTTCATGATTGTATCCTTATAGTAAAATATTAAAAATTTATATAAGAGCTGACAACTTGAATGCAATTATTTTATAAATACCTACCATAGTGACAATCAGAGTATTAAAAGCAAAGTTTAAAAGAATATATTATAATTGACTGACAATGCTTTGCATCTAACTATTAAAAAGCTGCAAAAAGGAAAATCTCAAATAGAAAATACACAGTAAAATTGATAATTTTGTTATTTTACAACAGCTTTTTAAAATTGGATATCAATATATCGAATTGCCTTATATAGACTAAATACATATTCTATTTTCAAATATTGCAAATTTTAATTGTATTGACATTCTTTAGGTTTTTATATGTAGTTGAAAATTGACTGGCCTTGGCTGAAAAATATTATCGTATTCTATCTGCACGTAAGCTTAATAGCCCCAAATTTATGCTAATGCTAATAAGCTGAGAATCTAGATAAAGCTTAATAATTTCAAGTTCCATTCCTTTATGAGCAGCTGTTTTCTTCAAGAAGAGGATTCTATATGAAATAAAATAATAAAAAAGTTACGCTAAATACAAGCAATTATTATTTTTTTTTAGTTTTTGATAATATTATTTATACACCTTTTTAAATATAGATGAAGAAACTTGTATAATTAAAGAAACTTGTATAATATTTTATCAATTTAACAGGTGAATCCTTTACAATAGTTTGAATATTACACAAAGAGGAGAATAAATAAATTAACTTTTTGTTTAAATTATTTACAAACTCATTATTTTTCAGTCAAAACTGGCTTGAATTTTGTAAATTACTTTGACGTTTCATTTTGCTTTTTTCAGTAGGTACAAAAAAGTGCGTCTCATTAAAAAAAAAAATTATGTAATTATTATTTGTTACGAAATCAACGATTACCTATTACTCAATAACTTTACGAGATGACGAAACAGGCGCTTACTTCTTATACAATTTTTTCAGCCCTATACCTATAAAATCTTTAAAGTTTTGAACTAAAGCATGACCCATCAATGAACACACACAAAGAACTACGTTTAAGTATAGTAAAACATTTGAATCATCAATATAGCAAAATTAAACAAAATGTTTATTATTAAAATAATTGTTTTATAACTTAATTTATTAAACATAATACTATAAATATATGCAAGTTATTTAAATATAACTAAAATTACGATAAAAAATAAACGAGATTATTAAGATACTTTTTTGTGTGATGCTGATCGTAATGGTGAGTAATACTAATATGTATATAGATGTCGAAAAATGTTATGCAAACATTTTTTTTTCACGTATAAGTAGGCTGAACGAAGCCATTTTATTGTAATCTAAGAAAAACATTTAAATATATGTAACGAAAATATATAGGTATTGTTTAACATCTAATATATACGTTTGCTAAAATTATTTTATTACAGATTGCAAATAAATTAATGACATTACGAAAAATAACTAAGAAAATAATGTAAAACTATATCAATATTTCGTCGTTATATTGATTGTCGTTAAGAACTCTGCAAATTTTAGATTATTATATTGAAAACAAGTATTTCATCATATATCCATCAAGGTAGGTAGAAAATTGAATCTTTGTTTATAAGTGTACGACAGTACTTACAAGACCTATACATGTGATTAAATTACTGTTTAAATTAAAATTCTATTTAGGTTTAAACTAAATTTCAAATTGACATCCAATTATCAGTAGATGGCAAGTAGGCCAGATGCAAGTCCTACAAATCTTATATTTACGTATTTATTCAAAGGATATATGGAAATGATAATAGTAAATATTTGTAATCCTGTAGTGTATTTACTTACCAATTTGTCAATGTAAATATAAATGATAAGATCAGTTGATTTTATCAATGTATGTGATTATACTTACATTTGTCTCTTGATTGGAACATCTTACCAAATGAAAATAAAATCCTTGTTAATGAATTCCGTTTAAGCATCTTAAATATATAAAATTTAGCAAAAAGGATAACTTTAAAAGCACAAGCATTTATCACACAATTGTTAAAAAATGGGACAGAAATACTACCATCGCTACAGCTACTGGAGGGAAACTGGTTTAAATTTCAGTATTAATTTTAGCATTTGAATTTTTATTCAATATGATTAAAATAATTCAATTTTTTTATTAAATATCTTAATTTTATTAAAAATTACTTCATCACAAAGAATTCGTTTTTTGTGCATTCATCTTATAAATTATTTGATTAGATTAACTTCCAAAAATATATTTAAAAAATACATTGCGAATGACACAATTTGCAATGCACAATAAGTAGTACAAAATACATTAATCTTTTCGTTTAATAGAAAGAGTATAATATATATATATATATTAAATATCATCATTAACCGTACAAGTACTGAAAAATGCGACGTCAAAAAAGGCGTCTTAATAGAATTAGTCAAAATGGACAAAATCGACAGGAATAATTGATTGATTACCTGTGGAGATTCAGACATCAGCCTGACAAATTCTATAACAATAAATATTTAATTTTCTGTACTTTTTTTTTAGAAGGCCACCGTTACTTAATACTGCACTTATTCTAACATTTGTATACTTCAGTTAGAAAATAGGTTTCAAAAATATGTGTAAGCTTTTTCCCAACGATTGTCAACTAATAGTAATTAAACAGTATTGTCTTATTGTGTTTTGACCCAACCATTATAGTCTTTTTGTACACATTCTAAAATTTTTCAATTATTATCAGCCGGTTTGTCAGTTGATCCTGGCACTAAGGAAGCTGAAACAATAAAATTTATTTTATATCCATTTTGTCTTTGGTATCAATCGCTTGAAAGAAATATTTCATCTTAAATTATTCTTACCAATTATGATGATTAAAATGACTGCACAAATAATACCAATGATAATCATCATTTTAAGATTTTTCCACCAATATTTTCTCTTCAATTTCCCTGCTTGTTGTTCAAATTGTGCAGCTCCTATTTGTAGAGCATCAGCTCTATTGTCAAGTTCCGACAATTTTTGATCCCTTTCTAAGACTTTGTCCACATTAACTTTCATTATTCCAACAACTTCATCTACCTTGGCTTGCGTTTGTTGCATTTTCTTATTAGACACTGATGGTTGTCCACTGGATCTGCTTCCCAAATCTCCATCACCAGAATAACCGCCGCTGTCCATTTTAATTCTTAACAAAAGAAATAGGAATTGATATGTATTAATATAACAAATACATTTTCAGTATTGATTTATAGTTAAAAAAATTTATTTGTATATTATAAAAAGGAAACAATTGTCTTCAAATATATAATAACCTAACTATCATAAATAATGCTTATTGATGAGGATGAATTAAAATACTAACTTTTGTACATACTTCAGTTATTAAAGATAACACGGTTTTCTAGCTTTATTTACACTAGTTTTTAAATACTTTGTGATTTTATATTTTTAGTTTTACAGTGCATAATTCATACCCTGAGTATATACTACAATTCTTGTAAATAATTTAGCATTTCAATACGAATATAAAAACAAGTCTTATCAACACTTACACAGATAAAGGGATAATATTTTCTAAGCAGGTTGAAAAAAAGTTGCGATCTTCTAGCAATAAGACGAGCTACAAATTATTTGCAACCCTGATTATTTCTTTACTTAAACTATAAAAGAACATGATGAACCGTTAATAGTGGTGACGAATTCAAAAGAACACGCCCATAACCTCAAAATCTAACATAAATACAATAAAACCTTACTTTTATTCAAGACTATAATAAAGAAAATTAAAAGATAACAAAAGTATTGTTGCCAAATATAAAATGTCGGTTGCCACGCGAAGTAAGTTTACATCAGTCGGAAATGATCACGTATGCATTTTCATAACGGTCGCCAAATATGTTTTACCGTCGACAGACTTCACTTGTCAACTAACTGCAATTTTTCACGAGATTATTATTATTTTTATCGAAACGTGAATTTAAATACTACACGATAATGTACGTAAATACTATTAATACTCACGATTTTATATATTTCACTGGATTCTAACAAAAATGTGAAGGAATTGTGCGTAATCGACGTCAGTTTATTTTCAGGATTCACGAATCCGATGACGAGTCACTTGAGTTGAGTGAGAAAACACACATACAGTCATTCCGGACACACGTATAAGCTCACAGTACAGCTACAGGCGCTACAGCCGCTACAGGCATTCAGGCAAATTATATATATATATATATATATATATACACACATAAGATCATTCTATCTATCTTCTAAAAGCGATTTAAAGATGGCGATTTCCGTGACGTCATTGACTAGGTTGATGTCTGATTCTGTTCAGTTTTATAAGTAGATATTTTGATTTCTCGGTATAAAAAAGATATTAAAAGTACGGATTTTTCGTTCTGAGAACTGGAATAGATATACAAATACTTTTTAACAGAATAGTTTTTTTCAAATAATAAAAAGTATTTTAAAAGGAATAATTGATAATTTTTTGTATGGATAATTTTTTGTATCGAAAATTTTTTAGTAGGAATTATTAGTCATGTATTATATGTTGGGTTTAAAAGTTATTGGTTGCCATTTAAGTAAGTAGTTAAATAACAAAATAAATAACAAAATTGAAATAAGTATGTTTAATGTAGGTAAAAGCGAAAATTCCCTCCGGAATATTGCACTGCTATTACTGTAGTTGTATGAATCAAGAACAATGTTGGTGCTGTCATCTTACGGTAACAATTTTAAATCCAAGCCACAACATTGATCAATTCGCAATAAGGTTGATATTTCATCTTTCTGCTATCAATAAAGTAGATATCTAAATATAAAAAAAAAGTAATGTAACATCATTCATCAGATAAAAATTGAGCCTTGAACGGCTTGAACTTTCTTTGATAACTATCACCGAATCTCAGTGAACTAAACATACTTTATACATAGTTTACGAAGTTAACCGAAGCAAGCAATACTTTCCAACCAGAACCGTATAAAGTCATACATGGGAAATCGATATAAATACCTAGAGGTATCATGTTAAAGTTTTAAAACTATAGTTTATAATGGAACAATGTATAGGTATAAGATGTCTGACTGTACTTTAACTCATCTACTAATTTTATAATTGTAAAGATACTTGATCATATTAATTTTTATAATTTAGTATACAGTTATTCTTAGTTTTCCTATCATTTTATGAGCTGATTTTGTTTAAAAAAAAATGTTTTATTTCTTAAACCATGTAACTATATATTTTTATAAAGTCGCGCGAGAGGGTCATAATAGCTCTATTTATATAGGTATCTCGCTTTGAGGCCAATCTCGGTATATTTTTTAACACAGAAATAATACATTATCAGCAGATGTGAAAACTGATTATGAACGATTGTTTAATATAGAGTGTTACAAATATTATTGAAATCGTAAGATATACATTGAGCAAATAGCATGTAAAATCTTTACGTAAAAAAGAGATATCGACATTTCCATATTAAAAATGTAAAAATATCGAAATTTCGTTTCGATTAACAAAAGACTTAACTGCATTTTATATTTTGTTAATTTGATAGTGATACTTTTATCAAAGCAATGGATTATATTAATTACGTCTACATTAAAAATCTAAAATCTACAATCGTATCTGTACTTTTATATTTTATGTACAGCAGGGTGTAAATCTCGAGATCAAATTATTCATGAAGTATAAATCTAAAAATACATTAAAAATATGACTTTCTTTTACAGCTTATTTTTTTTTATAATGACTTGTGCGAAGATTGAAGAGAAGCCAGTTCATGCTTAAAAAGGTGATTATCGCGTATACGAAGCAGTGTGAAACATAATATGTTAAGAAAAAATATTTAATAAAGTATATCAAACTAATTTTACTGAAAAAATGAATTCAATTGCTACGCTAACTAAAGGTTACTAATTTAGTTAAATATATTTTGTTCCATATTTATTATCCTTACATGTACGGTCCAACTAGATTATATACCGTGATTTTCAAATAATTATTTATATAATGGAAAATAAGTCTAGAATATTATAGAGAATAAATATTGAGAGGACTTAGCTACAATTAATTGATTATTTACGTTATTAAAAATTGCAATCTTTTATTTCCCACTAAATTCAGATTTAATCCTACAAAACCAACTTAAGTGTACAATTACAAACTTTTACACTTGATTCTTACTCATCAGAGCTTACGCAATTCCAAGCCAGCATGCATCATACAAATAACTATATATCCGAACATTCGGTTGGATCCTAATAAATAAAAAACAAAAAAAAACCTGAAAAAAAAAGCAACGGTGTATCGCGCGAGAAATTAGGTCAACCTCGTGATTTACCAATCCCCGCCGGAATCAAATTTCCTGCCGCTAGGCGATAAAAAAAGAGCGCAGTACTTTGATACGAAGGAGGGGGTCATGCCGGTCATTCGGGACATATCGTGTATAAATTCCGAATGTCCATCGAGACGGGGTATAAGCGCGCGCCCGGTACACACACATACACATATATAAGAGACGTGTCACGGGAGGCGCGATACGTTGCAAAATCCTCATCGTCGCCGCTGACCCAGAAAAGTCCAGCCTCGCGCGTTCAGCCTACACACGTGCAATTTTTCCTCACCTCCTCCACACACACACACACACACAGCTCAGTGCATCGCACGCATACATATACTCACGATCGCGGACGTAAGCATCGATTTTCACGCGCGCGTCCGGTCAGAAAAACCGATCGATTTCTATAAATGAGAATATGTACAAGCGAGAAGAGAGAGAGAGAGAGAGAGAGAGAGAGAGAGAGAGAGAGAAAGCGAGAGGTGGAAAAAAGCACAGGAGTGAAGTAGCTAAATTCAAGTGTGCAGGCATAAGAAAAAAAGAATGAGAGTGGAGTAGCACTCACTCGCCAAGCGATGACGGTAAATCATCGTATGCGGAATAGTGGGAGTAGTAGTAGTAGAATAAGAAGAAGAAGAAGTGGGGGCGGTGCCACCGGGCATTTTCCCTTCAGCCCCTCGAGTTCCAGCTTTGACTTCCTATATCCTTGCCCATGGATCCCGACGATGCTCCGCCAAGCGCTTCTTCGAGCCTCCACGTCTGTACGATATCAACGGCTGTCCCAGTCGGATAGTCAGAGGAATCGAACGCGCTGCTAAGCTGTCGCTACGGCTGGGACAAGAGAAAGACAAAAGAAAAAAACAACTTTTTAGCCGACGGCGCAACCGTCCGACACCTGAATAAAACATGTGGCCGAGGTGGCGAGTATCGTCTTGCCCGTGTGCTATAAACGCTCGCGCTTCTGACGCGCAGGACGGACGAATTCGCCCTCTTCGAACTTCTCTCCCCTCTGCTCTATGTCTCTTTCTCTCTCTCTCCTTCTGCACCGGCGCAATGACGATGGAGCGCGAGAGCTGCAAGTCCATGGCTTTCTCGATCGCAGACTTTCCGCTCCTGTCATTTGTCGGATCGAACTCGATACGAATTCGTTGGAATAAACGTTGCATTCGAAAATGTCGCCGAAAGAAATAATATGCGGTTGGAGCGAGCTAAACTCGAATTGCGCGACAAGTAGAGCCTATATATAAGCTGAGAACGAGGGGGAAGGAAGAAAAGGGAGGGGACGAAGTATAGCAGTTTGGGGCGAGCCGTTTTATCGACTCCGCGGCTTTAGCCACACGCTTGCGCTCTACCGAGGGTGACTAGAGAGAGAGAGAGAGAGAGAGAGAGAGAGAGAGAGCACGGGCACCCACGCGACGTATCGTTTCGATCGCTCGAGCGACGCCAGCCGCCTACTTCGCTGCGAGCTCAATTCCCCAGCTATACGACGCGAGCACGAATTCCAGGAACCAGCTGACACACCTTACATTGTACCACCCCAAAATCGAACGATCCAGTGCACTTACAAGCCACTCGAGCTTTTACCGCGCATCTCGCGAATCATCCCCGGATCGATGTGCCAATCGATCGGTCGTACACTCGGTCTATCCGATGTTCAAGCTCAATACACGGCGAGTGGCGGGAAAATTCAAAAAACTCGCTGCTCGTATGCTCTTTGGGGGGAAAGGTCGATTCGAGATACGAGATATATCGGCTCGAGAGAGAGGGGCTACATAGAGAGTCGGCGCACAAGTAAGAGAGGGTCGCGCAGCGCTTAATGCCCGACCAGCAGCGGCAGCAGCGGCAGCAGCAGCAGCAGCAGCAGCAGCAGCAGCAGTGGTGGCGGCGGCAGCGGCGGCGCTCGGAAAATTTATCAATACCAGCGGCAGCGCACACCTAGTAGTCGCAGGCGGCAGGCTCGCTCCTCCGGAAGTGCTGCTTCGGTGTCGTGTGCGTACAAGTGTGTGTGCATGTGTGTGTGAGAGACTGTGTGACACACTCCGTGGCCTCTCTCTCTCACTTGCGATTCTCACCTTTTAGACACACACACACACACACGGAGAGAGAGAGAGAGAGAGGTGAATAAAGAGCAAAAGGAAGAGAGGAGCTCAGAAGAGAGGTGCTTTTAGCGGTGCAGCAGCTGCCCCTTCATCATGTGAGTAGATACACATATCACAGCCCGCCTAAATCCGAATCGCAGTTTATATATAGCGCGAACAGATGAGAATCGCGCCTACCGTCGGCTCAACTCTGTGTACTTTTGCGCGTGTGTGCGAGTGTGCGTGGGCGGTTAAGGGTGCGAAGGTCTACCTACCCTCCGACGGACTCACCCTTGCCCCTTTTTCATCCTCTTCTTCATCTTCGTCTTGTTCTTCTTCTTGTACTTTTTACTGGTGTCGCTGTGTGTGTGTGTGTGTGTGTATGCGTGTGCGCGAGCTGCGCATGTGTTTGTGTGCGAACGTATTGACGCAGGGGGGGCCAGCGGATAGACGGCGAAGGCTTCGTACCCCGTAGACTTCGAATGATCCTTCGATTGCTTCCGACGTCCTACTCTTTCGTTTCTCCATATCATGTCTTTCTCGTGTGCTCATCGTGGCTCAACGCAGCGATTTTCTTTCTTTTTTTCTTTTTTTTTTTAATGAAGCTCTGTGGTTGTGTGTGTGTGCCGCGGATGGACGATCCAAGATGTACGGAGGGGGGAGGGGGTTGAGGTGACTCGGGGAGGTGGGTGAGCCGTATAGAGGGAGGCAGAGGGCATGTAGGCTTGCGATTCACAAGCGACTTTCGGGGCTTGGATGTATATCCGAGTGACCAAGTTTGTCTCTCTCTCTCTCTCTCTCTCTCTCTGTGTATTACTGGTGTTGCCATTTCTCCAGCGACGTTGGATCGCCCTCATGACCGGATTAACTTTCCTTCTACCCTACTCTACGACAGATTTATGCTATTCCTGTCCCGATACATACGTATCCGACGGTTCCGAGGGTTATTTTTGATGAACGAGGGAGTAAGGCTTGACCGTGTCACTGGCATCACCTGTTCTCAACGATTTCGCTTTATAGGGGGAGCCAAGCGGTTTTTAGTGGGTCAGAGCACACTTTGTACCGAGTGTGTGTGTGTGTGTGTGTGTGTGTGTGTGTGTGTTTGTCGCTCCGTCTTGGCTTATCGCGAAAAAGCTTTTTCCACTTGGCCGACGTTGCTACGAGCTTACGTCTGTTTGACTAGCCTCGATAGCAAAAATTTCCTATAACAGTCGATCGAATCCGCGAGGTACAATGTTATACACAGTGTGTGTGTACAGTCGCGACGTAGGCACGTTCGACTTGGTCAATACCCCATGACAACCGCAACAGTCGTTAAACAAATATAATAGTTATTAACAAATCCAAAGATTTGGTCGTTAAAGTTCATTGACGTCAGTATATAAAGGAGCTCGGGGGAAACGGTCGAAATGGCAAAATTGCGTAACCGTGCGCAAATCACTCGCTCGTGGCGCATATCTGCTTATGTACGAAAATGAAAGAAAGGGAACGCGAAGCAGCTCGTGGCCGTGCACAATCGTCCAAGGACTGTGGCCGCGGCGTTATATAACGCTCGTTCATACGGAAAATGTGCAGCGCCGAAAACGTGGCCGCGCGCTAGGCGCTCGGTATATACGAAAAGGGGGGAGGAAGAAAAAAAATCATGCCCAGTCACGTTGGTACGTGCCATCGGCCAGGGGCAACGAAAAAAGAAAACCGCCGCGCGCGTACATGCGAAAAAGCAAGAGGAAGAAGAAAAAAAAATCGAAGCTCGGGGAACCGCTGAATTTAAATGCCGCGAAACTCGAGGGAGCGAACGAGATAGAAAGAGAGAGAGAGAGAGAGAGAGAGAGAGAGAGGGAGTGAGCGTGAGGTCGATCGATAGGGGGAGCATGTAACGAATCGGGTATAAACACACATTCCATTGAGCGCGTAAAAACTCTTTTGGAGCGATAGCAGTCGACGGGATTGCCGAGAAGGAGGAGGAGGAGGAGTATCAAGGAAAATAGCGGGATGACACACGGAACTGCCTCGAAGACGCGCTTCGTAAGGCGCAATTTCCCAGAGCTCGTATAGCTCCTCTCTCCCTCTCTCTCTCTCTCTCTCTCTCTCGCTGGGTCTGTCTCGCTCGAATCGATTTCTCCTTGCACGGCGGCGGCGGCAGTGGCGGCGGTCTCGTCCGCAGCACGTCACTGAATTCCCAATAAAGCGCAACAAAGCTCGCGCTGCTGCCGCTTCTGCTGCTCTTAATACCCCTCGCCACATTTCTCCAACCGAGCGACCGTAAAGAATCATCCAACGACTCTTCTTCTTCTTCTTATTATTTTATCGCAACGGCCCGAGCCCCGAGTATGTATGCGAGTGCACACGGACTTAATTAAAAGCGGCTGAGTGGCGCGCGAGCGAGATGCGCGTACGCGCTAATATTTACCCTCCTGGCGGCGGGTATATAACGCGATCGAGGCGGTCCCCGAGTGGCTCAACGCCGAGGAAACGTCCTTTTTGTCTCGCATTGCAGGCTGAGAGAAAGAGAGAGAGGCAGGCAGGAGGACACACATCGCGTAGCTGCGAGAGGGAAAAAATCGATGACGACGGCATAGAGAAAGAGAGAGAGAGAGCGACAGAGTGAGAGTTTTGTGCGGCCCGCTCGTTTTAAGCCTTTTGTGTGCTGCAACGACACGCGAGAGAGGGAGAGAGCGAGAAAATTTTTATATCTGCGATCTTTCCGTGTCTCTCTCTCTCTCTCTCTCTCTCTCTCTCTCTCTCTCGCTCTCTCTTTCTCTCCGTCGGATCATCCCGTTATTGTCCACCTCGTTTTTTTTTCTTTCTCTTTTGTCTTATTATACGCCGTTTCGAACGCGCGAGACTCCAATGCCGTTTTCTACCCCTTTCATAATCTGTCGTGCGAGAAATTTTTTTTAAGAGATTATGCGTCTAGCTGGAAATTCTTTTGCCGGTATAAGTCGATTGGAATGGGATGCTTATTATTCACGTGTAGTTTTGAATGCTGCTTCGGTAGACTCGTGTACCTACTTACAAGATAGTATTTCGAGCGAATGTATTGGAGATAAATGCTTTTATGTGTATATATTATAACGTATGATAAGAAATGGTATCGTTTGTATAAAACAATTATAAGAATCGTTTAAAGGATGTAAATTTTAAGACATACATCACGATCCCAATTTAATATCTGAAAGGGCAAATATTGTATTCAAGAGGAGTGAGATTTATTTTACAAAATCGCTGAATTTAACAATCCAGTATAACAATCTTCGGGCCCAGAAACCCATTCAACTTTTCACATAAAAGATATAGTGTGTCGCATATATAAAACTTGAAATTAAACATTGAAGTTCGTCCGCGCGCAAAGCAAGTTTTTCAATTTTCCACATCAAATAAAATGTTATCAAGCATACACGCGTGGGACGATAGTGGTAGAGCGTAGATAGGAATAGTATATAAGCACAAAGTTGGAGATTAAACAGGGCACACAATTACCGAGTGGCTGGTGCAAACTGCCGAATGACCCGTTCGTATGTACGATGCCGTTAAAATCCGAGAGAATAGCTCTGCGCGTGCAGCTTTCGTGCCTCTGAATAACTTATAGTTGTATTTTACTTTTTCCGCGGGTCATTTAAATATACCGGATATTAAGTAAAGTGATGAAAACGCGTTAGATTGTGCAATACAGACCGATGATGTATTTATTTAGTAAATTGAACCGGATAAATCGTAATTTTAGATTGGACCCCTGTCGTACCAAGTCAGACGTGTTCTACTTAAAAGTTCTGAGCTTATACGTTATTGAATTGAATCGAATTACCTTTGCTTTTACTCTGTCGCGAAAGCAATATTTTATCCATTCTCAAAAATTATTCATTGCAAAGTTTCAAACATCTGCGTAATTCTTTTTCTATACAATTGTATCGCTCAACAAAAAAAAAAAAAAACACAATCAAAAGTGTTGAGCGCTCGATAAATTGTACTTTTCGCGGTGGGTTCCGTTGAAAATTTCAGTTTCACCGAACCCCCATGAAAAGTCACGCACGTACGTGCTCGGAATGAAAGGATGAGAGTGTCAGAGGCAGGGGCGGGTAGAACGTGAGAAAGAGAGAGAGAGTCGGTGAAAACGAATACCCGCCACGCGTCATACCCGCATTTCTATATTTAGATATAATCAATGATGAACCGCATATTTGCAACGATATCGTCTGCGGATCGGCGAGCAAATATATCAAAA
Organism: Megastigmus dorsalis; assembly: GCA_900490025.1. Classification (NCBI taxonomy): domain Eukaryota; kingdom Metazoa; phylum Arthropoda; class Insecta; order Hymenoptera; family Megastigmidae; genus Megastigmus; species Megastigmus dorsalis. Next base: position 76,232 of record UELU01139371.1, on the reverse strand, counting down.
TTAACGGAAGATTCACAGGGGAGGCGAGCGGGTAAATCGTGTCGCGCGGCGGCGGCAGCGGTTCTAATCGAGCTCTGCGGTTCGATTCTGGTTTTCCTCGTAATTACATCACCGCGGTATACACCGGAAAGCTTAAGAGATCAAAGAGTCTCTGTTGCTTCTTCAAATTGGAACGACCGAGAATCGTCCAGCTGAAATTCAATAGTTTCGTTTTATGATTATGGCCGCCGCTCGAATATCCAACTCTCTTGTTTACTAACGTCTCGGAAAATCGGCATTGTTTCTTTTGCAGAAGCTTCGCGTCCTCAAAACATTCTGTCCGTGCTAAGTAATACAACCGTTACATAGAAAAGTCTTGTAATACAAATAATGAATAGACGTGGAGTTTGAAAATAAATAGTGAAATGAACGTGGCTGTGAGGTACTTTTACTTCTTTGATTGAAGGCATATTTCTATGGAAATTTCAGTGTTCAATTATTGCTCAATATGTATTAATAATGCTGTTATGAATTCTTAAGATTTTGAAGTTAATGAATAGTTTTCATAAATATTGAGCTACATGCAGGATCAAAATCCAAATATTCTTATAGATTCTAATACCATTTTGACGCCAGTGAAGTAACAAACTTTAAATTCTTTGACGTTCTTGCAAAGCTTATATATAACTACTACTTGTTCAGCGACTACTCGTTAACATTATGCGAGTGCAATCTTTCGTAAAACTTACAGCTAAATGATTTAAATATCTTTTACTTGCGTAATAATCATTAAAGATGTTTAAAAATAAAATGTACATTGTACAAAGAACTAAGATTATTTATTATTTTTTTTAAGAAAAAAATAATATCAATATGATAAGATTGATACTAAAAATTCTGAATTAAAATATCTATATAGGCTTTTCATTATAGTAAGTTTAACGTTTTCTAATCAGTTAGAAAGCTGAGAAAAAAAAAACATGAATTCATTTTGTAATTATTTTTGTAATATTGACAAGGTTACATTGCAGTTTACATTTTAAATATATGTTCTGACGTCGTTACATTAATATTAAAGCAGCTGTAAAATTAAATACTTACATGAAACCTTTTGGAATGATTCATAATTATTCCTAAACTGACAAACTTATTCATACTTATTCATGCCACAAAAATATCAATTATCAATATTTAATCTATTGCACTGTATTCGAAAAAATAAAAAAGGCAAAATATCACAAACATTTCGATTAAAGGATTAAGTATCAAGCCACTTAAATGTTCACGTCATTCGCACCCTCATATTTTGTTAGTAGCAATATTTGCAGGATATACGCCCCTATAACCATCAACTGAGCTCAAACTTAGGTACATCGTATAAATTGTACTTACTGCACAATTCCAGTTTATATCACATTCAACTCAGTTCTACTCCTTCGCTAGACTAAATAAATACATTCTCGAAACATTTTTACAATCTCCACCTACTCAATTATGGAGTTTGGTATACGATAACATAGAAATTGATATGTAGTGCATGTTGCTATTGAATCGTTCGGTAAACATCGTCCGTATACTCGTATTACTAATACGGAGAAGTGTCCTTATCAATGGACGCGCATGCGTGGGAAAATTGGGCCGCAAACTCTGGTTTCTGACAGAACGAATCATTGCGACGCTACGGCGTAGCGCACAATAGGATTATCCTTAGCCCCAAGCGCTTCGTATACGCTGCTCTCTTTCTATCTCTCTCTCTCTATCTCTCGGCTTTGCACTCGCCTTTTACCTCTTTCTGATATAATACAACCCCGTATAGAGTTACGCAATATACCAGTCGTGCACTTTTTCCTTCGCCCACGCGCCTTGCTTTGACATTTTTAAGCTAAATAAATGAACGTACCTACATGATAATGTTTTGACTGACGTTGCAGTACAAAGATTTAAATTCATTATGTATTCTACTGATACTACATGAATATGTGAGTGATAGATATTAATATTACTTTAATTCTAATACTTTTACTGTTTTTTTTTTATGAATATATTGAATTGAAATTGTAGTTTTCATATTTATTTTAATTGTAAGGAACGTGAATTCGGTGAGATTCTATTGTTATGGAAGTCGTTATTTTATAAAATCAAATTTAGATGATAACGAAACATATCACTGTACCTTCATTTTCCTATGCAGTATATAATGTTTCCAAGATAATTTAATAACGGTGACACCTTTGAATATATAATTAACTGTTTTTAATTAAATTATCCTCGCGTTAAAAGGTTCGTTAACTGACTCACATAAAATTGATGAAAGTGGAAAATTAGTTCGATTTTTTTGATGTTATAAAAATAACTTAATTCAATTGAATTACGATTTTAAATTTATTTACAATTTTGTTTAAACGACCTATCATATTCTAAAGTACATAAGTTTCGATTTACTCTTTTTTATTAATTATGTTCAAAGCTACAACTTTGATTAATTAATTTATATATTTATAATTTCTTAAAAAATCAATATTAATAAATCGATATAGCAATATTTCGTTAAATCCATCACTATATTCAATACATTTTGAGTATTATCAACCGTTTTTGATGTCATACAATAAATATTTTAAAACGTAAAATTAGTCTTGATGATTTATGATTCTATTTATTATTGAAAGACTCGTCAAATGCTTCGTGCATTCATATGATTTATTCAAAGTAATTATGCATTATAGTAGGGTTAGACATATAAAAGACAACAAGTTTTGATGCATCGATTCTCTAATTTTTTATTCATGCACGCATATCTAATAGCCGTTTCGAGTTTTGTCTGTGCATTAACAGCTACTCAACTTTACACAAACAAACATATTCCATCATTCTTCAAAGCTTAACAAACATTATTGGAAAGAATGTTAATAAACCTGTAGCTGTTTTTCTTTTTCATAATTTTATAAAATTAGTAATATAAGCAGCGGTAATATAAGCTGAAGCATTAAGAGTATCGAAATCAATGATCTTAAATTCAGGCGTAAAAAAAGTTATTCGTAAATTCCCGGTGATGACGCTAACGCGTACCTTAAATTTTATACACGAAAGTTCCCTTTAAGAAAATCCAAGGACTCAATCACCCGATGACTTTTTCCAGGGCAACCGAGGGCGGACTTGCCCCTGATGCAGCTGGGGGCGCGGCACCGGGCGCTCCGGGCGCCGACGGCATTGTCGGAGGCCCCAGGACGCCTCAGCAGGTCGCCGCCCAGAAGCGGTTGCAGCAGACGCAGGCGCAGGTGGACGAGGTCGTCGACATCATGAAGACGAACGTCGAGAAGGTCCTCGAGCGTGATCAGAAGCTCTCGGAACTTGACGATCGAGCTGGTGAGGAAGATCTTCTATTTATTAACCTGAACCGGTGAAAATTCTATAAAAACACACACACATAATGATTGGTGGTCACCCAATCGGTTTACTGCAGTTTGTCGGTAAAATAGGATAACATATAGAAATGCAGAGGGGAACCTCGTCAGAAATGAATAAGTATCTACGAAAGTGTAAATTGTTTAACAGACTCCCCATTCGTGTGTTTTTGTTAACGCCGATGGTTTATTTACAAAAATGGATTATCTTCGTTTTGATTGACGTATTTGATTGGCATATTATTCAGCAACGTAGACATGGATAAGTAATTTTGTTTGCCTTATGCGCAGAACTACGCGATATGCATAATAGTTCCTGATGAAGTATTTCTGATGAAGTAGTCTGTTTTAATGTATGCCTTATATTGTTACATTGAAAACAAATGAGTTAAAATGATAGACCTGTTGTTTACATGCGTTTTCTCCGCATCCCATTGAAGTAAATTGAATTTTAAAGAGCACAATAGCATTTAATTTCGTGCAATAGTATCTTTGTATTCGTAAATTCCGGTAAATGTTATGATAAATATGGTTTTAATGTAGCATAAAAAAAAAGTTTCAATGTAGCATTAAAAATTTTTACTGGAAACGAATACAAAAGTAGCTAAAATCGAAGACATTTTACACTCAGGAAGCTGGCTACTCAGAAAGGGCTTGGGCAAAGTCAAGAAAAATGAGGTCAAAGTTCACAGAGTAATATGGATTATAGCAGTTATAAATGTGATATGTTTTACTGGCCGTAAATGCGCGTCTTGACTCGACTAAAAATCAACGTATTTGTTTTTATCGTTAATTTTGCTCTCGTTTAATCAACTTTAGCTACTCTTAATCAAGTTTAGCTTATGTTAATTCAGATATAACTATGAGAGAATTGATAAAGTAATAGTTACCTTTTTGTAGTTTGTTCATTAAAACAGAATTATGAAAACAATTTTAGTTTCGTTTTAAAAATGTTATACTGTTGTTGAAATCATTGATCAATACATAAAACCAGGTCAAAGTTCACGAGGTAAAATGAAAGATATATCTGTAAACATTCAATAGAATATCAAGCCTTTGACCTTGTTTAATGTACAAGCCATATATATATGCAGTAAAATGATAAATTGAAGATGTTAACGAAAAGTGGAAGGGATATCTGCTTTAATTGATTTTAAAAATTGAAATGGATTTTAAAAGTATATATAGGTTTGTTTTCAAATTACAAATAATGATGTACAATAATGATAATCAATTAATTCAATGAATTAATTTAAAGTTTCATCACAGGTACAGTCTGCGTCGAAAATTATTCTTTTTTAAAATCTAAATTATTTAATATTGTAAGGCATTGGTTTACTTATCATAAGTTTTAATATAAGCCTTTAAATGAAGCAAAAGAAAAGAGATTATACTTTATTTGAGAAATATAAATATTGCTGCCATTGCTGCGCTGTTTGCGATCATTAATTCAGTTAGCAGATTTTCATTTGTCATTCAATGTAACTTTTCCAAAGTTTTAATTGTTTGTTTAAATATTTAGCATATATTCAATATAACAAAGCAGGAAATATTATTTTTATCGTGAATGATTTCGGATTTTATAAAAGAACTTAATTTTTTAAACCGACTGTATTATATAAAGTCAATAATAATTGTTTATCAATGCTTCAAAGCTAGTGAATCGATGCTAAATGCATTAATAAACAATTTAAATTTTATAAAAGTTAAATTGGATGAAAAATAAAGAAGTGATAATTAAATTTAAGATCGTGCATTTGTTTCCTTTCGCTATGCAATACTACTAAATTTAAAATGAATTAAGCATTCTTAATTATTACAGATTTTGTAAAAGATTAATTTTCGGTACAATCATCTGTGTGATTAAATATTAAATCACATTATAAAACCAAATCGTGTTTAAAATAAATTGAATGTAGTCTAAAATAAAGATAAAGTTTTCATAGCTCATTTGCTCGTCGAAGTTAAATATGCGCGTGATAAATTATTTCAGTGGAAAATGCGTTGGTAATAAAATAATAAATAATTTTTCATTTGAGTACTATAGAACGGAGTAAAGGAAGCACAAGTGAGGTAAACAGAGCAGATTTTCAATACCGCATATTTTTATTTTAAAGTTAACATTAAATATTATTTAAATATTTTTTCTATAGTATGCCATTTTTTTTATTACCTGCTACTTTAGCAAAAAAATGTTAAGATAAAGTATAATTGATACCAAATATACTTCGGAATGGGAATTATAAGAGAGAAAAAGATAGTTTTTGATAAAATCCAATAAATATATGTATTTTATAAATAATTGAAGTCATTTATTTCTTTAAGCGTATCTTACTCTTAAAAATAATCAATTTTGACAATAATTATAAAAGTAGCTTTAAGTCCGATTAAAATGTATGATAAAATATATTGATTTTACACAACGGCAAGCGAGGCCGCCGTCTACAGTCATAATCAATACTATAAACGTTGCCGGTTATACTCGATCTGTTTATAGTCACGCAGAAACTTTACGCCTTATGACATGATAGTGTGAAACTTATTTATTTATGATATTAAAATTTTTCACTGTTTACTTGAATTAAAAAAAACTATATTTTTTAATAGATAAACGGTGGCATTAATTTCAATTTTTAGTCTTTCGCAAACGTTTTTGAACTTTTATTTCGTGAAGGGTAAGAGTATTACAATACAGTATTTTTTGCAAAACATACTATTACACTTACTTCTTAGTATATAGTAAATTCATTTCTTGAGATATTTGATTTGGTTTAATTAAAAGAATGTAAGCAATGGAAGATAATGCAATTAAGATAATAATTATATCATTAATTCAAATGGATTCGTATGATTTTGAGAACTTTATACGTAAGTAGTCTTGAACCAAATAAAGTAAAATAAACAATTTTCATAAATGCCGTTTATTTACTAATTTTAAAAATTCAAGAAGCGCGTTCTAGTTTAAAAATCTTTTAAAATATTATTATATTTATACATTTATATTAAAGATATCTGAGGAAACAGTTTTTTTTTAATTATTCTCATGTATAACTATATTATTTTAATTAATAGTAAATTATTATTTCTTAACATAAACATTTGTAAGAATAACGAAGAACTATGAAAACTGTGACTTTACGTATTCAATTTTCTTTTACAAATGAGAAAGTTAAAGGTATTCACGAAAGTTTAGTTCAAACATGATATGATATGACTATTCAATACTTGAGACACGAAAATACGATAGGTACATAAATATGGTTAGTGTGCGATACTTGTATTATATATATAAATAATAAAAATAAAAACATAAGTGAATTAAATTATGAAGAAGCTAAAAATAATCTAATGAAAATTTTATTTTATCTATAAATTAATAGTGTTATATGGATTATTATTTACACAGGGATAGCGATTATAACAAATGAGTATCGATCTGGTTAAAATTGAGTATTGTTTGGAAAATTGATCATTGCAATATCTGAATTGTTTGTTTCATGTTATGGTTATAATGTATGCCAAAAGAATAAAGATATACAAAATCTAAAGTTGAACTATTAGTAGAAAACTATTATAATAACTATTAATTTAGCTTTTAATCATAAGAACTAATTCCTATACTAGAACTAAGAACATGAGAGAACGAATATATGGGAAATTGGAATTTGTAGTATCGCACTCTACTATCCAGTAATTGATTTGCAAAATAGTATGTAATATCACTAGTTTATTACAATGTTATACACCAATACAAATATAAATGAAAATTTAGAGAGCAAATAGAAAATTACATGGGAAAAAAAGATCTACAAGTACTTTTGAATTTATATTTGAATTATTGCAAATCGAAGAACTCTTTCTATATTGCGTCATAAAATGTGCAAATTAAATGCGCTATACTTTTTTTTATACTGCATTCATACATGAAATTGAAATTGATCTCTCTTTATGAACTTGAAAAGTTTCATATTTATGATTTATTTTTATGACATCCACTTGTTTAATAAAATTTTACGAAATTCTAATTTTTAAATTGATGAACAATTGAAGTGTCTTTGAATTGCATTTAAATATTTATTAATTCTCAATTACAAATTATATTGTATAATTTTTAACGTCAATGAGAAAATATTATCAAAATTTGTTTATGTATTGGAATTTTTTCGTTTATTCATTTATTTATCACTATTAATGATTTTAAAATGAGCTCTTCACTTGCTATATTACAAAGATTTGATATATTAAGAATAATTTGTTATTGTTATCAATTAAAATCATTTATAAAAATTTGATAATATTAACAATTCCAAAAAATGGATTAACTGCATAATGACCTGCAAAGTGATTTGTGTATATCATTACGTTCAGAAAAAATTATTCAAGATATGTAGGATACAATTGGCCAATTCTCATAAAATTAATTACAAGATTAAGAAAGAGAAAATAATATTTTAAATATTTTATAAATTAAAATTTTTAGATTTTGTTATAAAATAATTTTATTGTATTTTCTATTTATTTTTTCAAATATTATAAACAATTATGACCTTTTGCAGCTCAATTGAATCGAATCTTTTATTTTTGAGCAGTCAATTATTTAGTTCAAGAGAATGAGTTTCAGCATTCTCATGAATTACATTTTTGAATGTGAACAAAGCTATTTCAATCTCAACATTTTGTACTTTAGTAGTACGTTACGTAATTTTAGTAAAAAGTCATGAATTTGATATTTTATTATTTCATACAAACATGCAAGTCAATTCAATAAAGTTAAATGTTTCCTAAAATAAAAGTTTGTTAAAGTATAAACTTCTACTTTAAACTACTATTTTTTAATGAACTTTTTATTCCCGCCGTATTTCGCAAGAAAAATAGATGTTTTAGCGTGTATATTATGAAATCATCATGCACTTAAAAATATTATTTATACCGTTTGCTTAAAAATTCTTGATAAGTAATTGTGAGTCATATTGTAAAATTCCTTTGTAATAAAATTTTTAATTTTTTTTTATGAACCTATACTACCTAATAACAAATTATACTCATTTAACGATACTATATAGAATCTTCCGTGGATAGATTCCCCAAAATAGTAAATTTTTAATTACTTAATCTCCTGTGCGTCAATCAGTCATTCTTTAGTAGGTATATTTAGGTAAAGGAAGGTATAACTACTCAATTTAAGATTCTTTTCATCATTAAAGGATTGGAAAATGTCCTCTTAAATAGAGCGTTGATTCCAGCCTTTGATTGAATGAGTTCGTTCGAATAAAAATCTGTGCACACTCATAGCTTTGAATAGCGAGGTAATTTAATTTTTCTTCTTCCGTTTTTCAGATGCGCTCCAGCAGGGTGCGTCACAGTTCGAACAGCAAGCTGGAAAATTAAAGAGGAAGTTCTGGCTACAAAACTTAAAGGTAATTTCAACACATTTAACAAGAATTTTATTTAATTAAGCAAAAAATAAGAACATAGTTAACGGCAATATAACCTTACCGAGATTTCTCGATGCACTAAGACGTTTTTCATGTGGTCCATTTTTCTTGTAACAACTTTTATGTCTAATTAGCAGAAACTATGTTAAGATCTAATTTAAATACACGCGGATGGATATAAAAAGAAATAAAAAATGTTACAAAAAAATGCAACACATTGTAATATCATGTTCGTTCAGAAAAAAAAATAAAATTGTCATTTACTGGATTGTCAACGGCTTGTCATTAGAATCTGTAGTCATCCACTATACCTCAGCCCAGCAATTGGCACAAGCATAATAACTTCATTAATAAATTACCCTATAAATAGTCAAAAATATTTAAAATACCTTTTTCACTAAAACCTTTGGAAATTCTATTTATCAATAGCAATGTAAAAAAAGATTCATCGATACTAATCTCATTTAATTCCTTTCACTTTTTAAGATGATGATAATCATGGGTGTCATCGGACTAATCGTGCTAGCCATCATTGTCGGTGAGTAAAACAATGCAATCCTTCTCTATAAGCTACCTCTAATACTGACCATATAACTGTTCGATGTCGAAAACTCAGTGTTATGTGTACGTCGATGTACTTCGCCGTATACTCTCCACCGACGAATTCAGACATTCGTTCGAGTATAACTATAATGTTTTACGTAGGCACCCGCCTCTCGCGTCTTCAAGCTAGTAGACAAAGAGACGACAAAGGCGGATTCACAAACAGTTCGATTCTGCAATTGATGCGATAATGTCGTGCATCGATCAATTAATTTTTTTCGAAGTCTTTAATAATAATATTGCTTTCCTTCCAAATCGGGAATTGTCTTATTCGCGAGTTGTTCGAGGAAAACATTTTTCGAGTTTCGCTGTTATCATAATTATTTGCATAATTTTCATTATATTTTCAATGGACAAAGAAAAAGATTAATTTTTTGATTCTCGTAACAATGCATAGTCCAAACTCGTCTAAAGTTAAAGTCTGAACTTGTCGATTTTGGATACCAACATTGTGCTCAGTCTCTGCATTTGCTATATCGTGCACGGGAGTTAATATAAATGCTGGAATTAAATAACATGCATATGCAATTAGGACACTTGCTCCATTAAAACTTTTGAATATATTATATTTCATAAATGTATCTACTTGATTTTCACAACTGTTGTTGTAAACATTAATTTAGAAACCATAAAGTGTGCTTGTAGCAAAAGCGTAAAATAAATTGGCCACAATAAAAGCTTACCACATTTTGTTTGACTAAAATTCAATGTTTCCGACTTTTATCAAGGTGATAGGATGCTGCAAAATAAAGAACAATTTTGATTAAATATTAATTTGAACTGCAGTTACTTTAAGGTATAATACAGACATCTCTGATCAGTTAACAGTTTTGAGTGGATTGTGACCTGCTTTTTTAAAGTATTTTTATGTTTTTTGGTAGATGTGATATATTTATTGATAATTCAAATATGTTTATTAAATATTCTGTATTTTTTATAATGAAATCATTTTTTCATTATTTTTAAATTTTTATTTGTAAGCAATGATAAATTACTTCTATATAAATTATCCATTGATTTTAATTAAAAAGTTTACTTTACGAAATATGATTAAGATAATATTTTCTTGGCCTTGAATAGATTTGGCAGATTATATCTAATTTTCTCAGTTGTGAAACATTCGAATGTATAATACAATATGGAATATGGTATATTCAGCTGAAAATAACTGACCATCCAAAAGTTGTAAAGTGTAAAAAAAATTGAATGCGAAATGATTTTCTAGCATTTTTCTGTTTTGACGAAACCTCATGACATCGCAGTTCCTTTAATTGTCAAAAGTTGCTCATGTAAATTCATAATGAATGTACATCACACGAAAGTTGAAGTGTTTTTTGTTTGCTGTTACGTAAGAATCCTGTCCATTACCATGAATCGTCTCTAACGTGTGACTTTCTATGTTTCTCTTTTTCGTCTAGCAAACTTCGTGTAGGCGCGCTGATTGGTGGAAGAGATTTGTGTGTGAGTGAGTCAGGTAGCAAACGCGACATTGTGTCTCTTTTTTTTACTGTGTAGGTTGTTACCTTACCTGTAATTCTATAAAGCCCTTTTAAAGTGGATGTTAAATATTGTTAATTGTTCTTTTATTCTGTAAACACTTTTTTGCTAATTTTTTTTTTCGTTAATCTCTTATTTTGAAGGTCAGCATTCCTTAGGAATCACTGGATCGATGTTCCGTTGTACATTTTGTCTCTATCGTTTCTATATATAGATTGCTGATGTACTCTGTCGCTATCTGTCTCTATTTGAAACTGTTAACACCAGCTCTGATGAAGGAAATTCCCGAATCGAAAGCCATTTGTGAATTGAACTCTTTTCATTTCGTACAACTTCTTTTCATTGTTTTTTTTATTTTTATTTTTCGATATTAAAAGTAGTACACCCCTTTGGTTTCGCGAGTTTTGATGATTTCACCTAGACTAGCATGGTACATTTATGGTTGTGTTTTATACTGTTACATAGAGCCATAACTTTGTTCATTTAGATTCTTTAGATCTTAGACACGGGATTAATCGTTGAACGCATATTATCGTCGCTTTTGAATCGAGAATTTTCATACAGGGTCAAGCCAAAACCCCTCAGAGCAACAACAATAATGTTGTACAAGCTGTGCTTGTTTAAACTTCAAAAATAAACCTTGAAAGCTTTTGCCTCTTTCCGAGCTGACAATCGAAAGCTTTCATACTCCACAAACAATGCTGTGAAAACTTACGAAAAAAAAAAAAACAAAGTCAATTAAAAGTACAATTTATAATTTTTAAAACGTTATACAGTTAACATTAGACAATTAAAACGTGTTTTTACATCATTGGTAATAGAGTGTCATCTATATCAATACTCAAGATTTTCTCGTAATCTTATCAACAATAATATCTATAAATTGAAAACATAATATTCGACTAAAGTAATTATAATGCAAGAAGTTTGTTGTAGATTCGATTTTTCCTACACAGAGTAGATAAATCTTTTCTGAACCTAGACTTTTGCATTTCATACACTTTCAGTTGTAATATTAAATATTGGTCAAAGAAACTGGCGATAAACTGCAAAATACTATATCACGTCTCTAAAATGCCTACGATGTTGTTATGTGTCTGTCTGTTTCTACTCGATTCCCTTCCCTGGTATCTTTTCCGAAGCTAGTCCCAGACATTGAATCTCCGAGTCTTCCTGATTAAGATGCTTTATCTTAATACACGCAGTTATGCGTTGAAAATCGATACCAATTATACGTATTTCAATGCCAAAGTATCGTCGGGAAGGTCGGAAATTCAAAAGAGTCAGAACACTACAATAATTGAACTGTTTCAACAACGCACAACACGACCGACAAGAAGATCTTCCCAATGTGTTCTTAAGCTTTTTTTTCTCTATCGATCCAATACTCTGATTCCCGTTCACGAACCCTCAACTACTCTACTCAATACGGTAAGCTATGTACATTCTCTCTTTATACTCCATACTCTACTTTCTTCTTCTTTTTCTTCTTCTACTTTTTTCATTATTTTTCACTTTGCATTCAAGATGTATGGCGATTTCTTTACGTACGAGATGACCAGACAACGTGGGTCCTGGATTTTCTTGAATCTTTCAGGAATTGCGCAAAATAATAAAACACGTGTATCGGGGTTTTATTGAATAGGCTCTGCAAATCAAGATATTTACCAAATCATATTGATTTTATGCATTAGTGTATATTTTATATCTATATAGACTAAAAAACAATATGTATATATATAGATATGTATATTATGAGCATAAAGAGTGGTGAATATCTTGATTTCCAAGGTCTATTCAATAAAACGCCGATACACGTCTCTCAAGATTTGGCTCAATTCCTGAAAGTTTCAAGAAAATCCAGGTCCCGCATGTCTCGTCATCTCCTTGTCAGTAATCTTTTACTCATACGATTAAAGTGAAAGTTTTGGCAAAATCAATTAATTTTATGATTCTTTTTATTGTCCTGTTGAAAGTTTCATAAAGACTGTAGTATAATAATATGCAATACAAGATCGGTATTGTAATGTAACTATTAAAATTGCCTATTTATAACAATAAGTGGAAAATAAAAGCATAAAAAAAGAATAATAAAAGCGTAGAAAAATAATTACTCTGATTCAGATATAAAATTTAGTATTTCATCATTTTTAAGCATCTCTTTGGCATGTATATCTTATCTTCTTATTTCACGACGGTACAGGTTTCTCTTCGGAATTCTGTAAACACAAAGACTATAAAACGCACCATTAAACTAAATAAATGATGTAAGACGTAAGACATTGATACGAACACTTTGAAACAATAAACTGGGACGATCTTCGTGCTTAAAGCAAAGCTTTTTGTTGGTGTGTAATAGGTAACTGTTTGCAAGTACTTATTCGAGCATCATGGGAATGTTGCCACTGTGCATGGCTTTAGATTTTTTGTAATTAGATGCATGCTTATGTTATTAGATATAAGTCATAACGTGTTAGATGAATCGAATAGATACTTAGTATACTAAAGATATTAGTTTTTACTGAAATTACGCTGCTAAATGTCTTTCTTTAACCTGTGGAGACATTTCATTAAACATATTATGTGGATACACATACAATTTAAATTCATTTTGAAATTGAAACATTCGTTAAGTAATAAAATTAAAATAATTATAATTGATTAGATAGTTCAATTGTCTCTTCAAAGGTGTATTTTTGCACACTTGATTTAAGCGAGAAGCTCTATATTCAAATGCTGTATCAGATAAAGTAAAGTCCCAATCGAATAAACGATTTTCCTCTTATCCCTAGTGTTTTGCACATAAATTGCAAGTCACTTTTAATGATCAATGTAGTCTACAGAGGTTAAAGATGGATGTTGAAATTTCCGTTGAATAATTTAGCTGAAGCTTAACGATCTAGTTACCAAAAATCTGACATTTTTTAATCTGTGTTTATTACGAGCAAAGGAAGTAGCGTAATTGATCTGCAGCGCGACCCGTTTCACGAGTCACAAACTTGTCTGACCTACTTTGCATGCTACCGGTTCTTAAGAACCATACCGAACTGATGGACAACAAAGCCCAACGAAAATATATACATCCCCTTCGCGATAATTGCGCCATTGAAAAAATAAGATTCGCAGAATTCAACGACATTGTATATCTATAAACAGTAATGCATGCCATAACTTGATGGATTGGACGGAAAGACAATTCCAAACGGGTTAACAATGCCGGAACATATATTCCCTCGCGAAGACTATATTGAGCGTCCATCAGCGATGTCAGCCTCTCTTGACAAGCTATCTAAAATCTGTGGAAATGCGTTATTTTCAGCGAGCACCACCGGGGGAAGCGACTCGGAATAATCTCGTAACGAGATAAGAGTTGCTAAAGATAAAAGATATAGAGAAAGGTAGAGAGGGAGAGAGAGTGAGGGAGAGAGAAAAGTGAGAAAAAGAATAGCAAAAGAGTGAAGAAGAACATCTGTGAGGGCGCCGACGCTCAGCGATCGCGAGCTTTGTAACCCCTTCGGCATCCGGCAAAGGACTTTAGTCGTCGTCGTCGTCGTCGCCGTCGTCGTCGCCGTCGCCGTCACGTGTGCGCAGAAGAACTCAGACACGTGTGCAACTTGAGAACAAAGGATAAACGTACACACGAGGCGTTCTCTCGGTCGCGCGCGCGTGCAGACGCTAACGAAAGCCCATTCCTTCCCGTCTCTATTGTTGGAGGGAAAGCTTTCGATCGCTGCGCTTCAACAGAATTAAAAATACAAATTGTCACGCAACCATTACGCGTCCGATGTACCTTATAACAATTATATCGTGTGCAGCTTCTTTCCCCCCTCTCAACACTCATCCGTTGTTCTCGTGATTCTTCCAAAGCTGCATCGACTGCGACTGCACGTGGCCCGATGTGTGGACGTGTCCCGCGCTACCGATCCTCGACACGAAGACTAAAAGCTTCTTTCCCCCGTTCCAACAGGGGGAAAGAAACTCGTTCTTCTCTCTTTCTTTCATATGGTTTTGTTTTCTCGCACAGTAACCAAGAAGAATTCCAGCCACTTGCGAGTAAAGTGGTTTGACGCCACCTAGCGGTTTGATTCAATTTTACGAAAATGACGTGTTAGAAACGCGGCGAATACGTGACTAATGATTATGTTCCAACAACGTTGCCGACGCCGTTTTCACCACGATCCTGCAACATTTTCCTTGACAGAGAAGCGGCTTTTTTTTTCTTGGTTGCTGCAACGTTCCAGACACGTCCGGGATCGTTTTATATGATACGTGTCAACGTGCTAAAAACACGTTGCCGCAACGTTGCCGCAACATAACGCGCTATCTGGGTATGTAAGTGTAAATATAAAAAAGCCATTATTCGTTCACGCAGCTCACCGTATTACACTCAAACGACACAAACACACACACACACGTTATTACCTGTATCTTCGTTATAAATATATATATATAATACTATCCGGTCGCCTCATCTTAATTTGTGAGTCATATAAACGTACATAAAGACACGCATACTCACGCGCATTGAAAATTGATATAAAATATTACATGAAATATAACGTAAAAGCAGCGAAAGTTAGGGAAGAGTAAAATAATGAAATAAAGAAATAAACAAAATAAATAAATAAGTGGTGAACCAGTTGTATCTCATTGCTATTGCAAGTTTCGATTCAAACAATAGGTTTTCGAGTTTCCGTTCGTTAAATACTTTTAGCCCTTTTGTCGTCGCAATTCGAACGAACCGTCGGCAGCCAATCGCCGATCCTACGAAACGAAGCATGTACGATAATGATTACGAAAAGGAATAATTGTATAACCCTTTAATTAAGTCTTTAAGAAATTATCTACCGATGTTATATATATATACATACATGTTAATAATATACATATATATAAAAAATTGATGCTAATTATGACATTGAAAACAGCAACAACAAAAAAAAAAATTAAGTAAAACTAAAACACAATAACTGATAAACTGATAATATTATTAGCGAATGAGAAACCAAGCGATTTATTAGATAATTTTCAATGAGGCCAAGACCTGAAATATGTGTCCTCCAGTTGCATGTCGATCGAGTTCTGAGGGATAAACCACCTTTTTTCCAATCGAAAGTTACCTAATAGCTCGCTTCTAGCGAAACGATGCAGCAAAATAAAAACAGTTGAATAAGCATTTAAGCAACAAATAGACGATACATTATCACCATTCAAAAAAATAGATGAGTAAAAATAAAATGCGTTCCATGATTTTTGCGTGCGTCTACAGCGAAAAGCGATATATTTGACACGAAAATGCCTCTGTTATACTGTGTCGAGTCCATTGTATGGACGAATATATGCGGCGTGCTTATGTGTTTTGCGACTTAAAAAAAAAAAGGAAATAAATAAGTAAAACAAAATTGGAGCGAAAGGATAAAAGCGAGCTTGAAATTGATATGGAGCGAGAAAGAGAGTAGGTCGGAAATATTATTGTTGCGGTAAAATCGGCGATCCGATGCGGAAGTCAAGTGGTTGAAAGAGTATATTAAGTACATGTACATTAGAAGAAAAGATAAAAAAAAAATAATAAATCAGAAAATCTTGTCTGAATTATCATAGTTTATGGAAGAAACTCCCTTTCGGAGTTGTTTTTCGTGCGACAATCGCGCCTATTATACACACGTGTTTTATCCTTCTTTTATCGTCAAATCGTATGTGCGTAGAAACTTATAAGCAAGTTCCAGTGGAAAAAAAAATAAAGAGTGAAATTTAAATCCGTGCATTGAGTGAATATAAAAAGTAAATAAAGGAATATCAGTGACATGTATATCCGATGCTTATAACTGACAGTTTCCGCGATAGAGGAAAGAGATTTTTTGCTTGTTAAAAAAGTTAGGAAACTCGTTGCAGCCGCTAAAGTAAGCCTTTACGAGTTTCGTAACGGGCTCGAGGTGATGTTACGTTTTATTTTACTTTATTTCAAGATTTTCATTTACTTCTCGATTTTATTTTAGCTTCATCGATCGGAGTACATTAACGCAGAAAATTATTCCAAGAATACGCGATTAAATATTTAAGATCGGGACCACGTCAGAATTAGGTGAATAGTCGCTTGTCATTGTTCGCTGTTCTGTTTTTTTTTTTTTTAATTAAAAATTAAATTATTACTATTACTATTATTATTTATAGATTAAAGATGAGAAAAAAGTGAACTGAAGTATATTAAACACGCGGAAATTGTCCTTTACATAGTGTTCCAATGTGAGCTATAATCTATTATAATCTAAGTTTCTAAATTTATTTATAACCCTTGATTAGCGTTATTATTATTTTTATTTGTATTATTAGTATTATTGTATCAATAACTGTTACTATTATGTTTATACTTATTATTACCATGGTCCTCGAATATACGCTGCTTTGAAGAATATATTGAATAAAATTTAAATGACGTAGCTGCAAAGTTTCAAAGATAAACGGTCGTTTTTCTCATTTCCTTGGCCGCAAAACTGGTTACCTATATGAGTACAACTTTACAATCAGTCAAACTATTTTCATTCCTTCTCAAGTAAAAATACATAAAAAAAAGTAAAATAAAATTCGATCGATCATCCAGTTGGAATTAGATGAAGATTTTGCTGAATTATTCAGGACATTAGTAATCGAAAAAGTAGTCAAAACCATCGAATATCAGGTAAGAAATGATCGTCAATTCCGAATGTGCACGACACAAATTTTACTTGAGCATGTTTTTCTCTATTTCTTCGAAAATTTATATTTATTGTCCCACACATTTTTTTATATTCTCAACATGATTTTTTATGCTCTCATTATTTTTACGATTCAGTGACAATCTTGAGTTTAAACCAGTTTAACAAATCATTACACTATTTAAATTACTATTTTGTTTGATTTAGGTTCCTTTGAACACTTGCACATGTTTTTTCACGAATTTTTAAACATTCCATTTTTACAACTTATTAAGTCAAATTACAAGGGTTCAGCAGACAGAAGAGGTGTGCGACAGACACATAACATATATCTATACATGAGACATAAGGAATCTCACAGAACTGCACCTTATACATTTTTATAGTATTTTTGATTATTTTTTTATTCACAGTAGGTTAATTATAAAATCTCAGTGTTTAATAATTAACGTACAACTTTTCAACGTACACATTTTTTCTCCTAAGGGTACTGAATAATATATATTAGAGAAGTAACTTATTTAACTTATTCTTCTAAGACTCCTAAGGAGAAGAATGAATTACTTACAGAAGCGTTGATGAAAGGTTATGAACAATAGCTTACAGTAAATCACCTACATGACAAAAAAAATCATTCAAAAATCCTATGAATTATTATCATGATAATGAGGGACTAAAACAACATGGATAATTCACCCTATACATCTCTAAAAACAATTGATTCCAGTTTATTCAGAAATGAGGCTCTAATTTATCACTTATAAGACGAATATTATTAATGTTACTGAATGTTTCTACCTGTATCATAGGGTATACTGTAAATAATATAAAACATATAACACTGATATTATTTTCAACATAATTATTTTTTTTTATATATATGTACTTTATTTATAGTTATACTGACGTTATGCACCTATATATTTTACTATACCCACTATGACGAAAAGTAATACTATGTATCTGTCATTGATTATTGATTATTTTTCTAATCTATTTGATAATTATACTTCTGTTACATTTATATATGCTTCAGTTATTGAGCGAATGAAATGTTTTATCAAATATATGCTTTCGTCGCGCTTGTCGATATGTATCCAATATAAAATTAAATAACTATACTGAATATTAATGCTTAACACTGTAAATAGTCATAAAATTTATATAATTACCGATAACACATATTATCTTGTGTTACCGATACATCATCAGTTTGATGTCGGTATAAATAACAATTTAAAGTTTCGTAAAAATGATATCTAACGACATATTTTAACGAATAGAAATATAACTTTATATCACTAAGTATAAATATTTACTTTTTTCTCTTTGGTATACTTTCACAACGCAGATTGTCGCTGAGCAATGACATGAAAAAAAAAAAACTAAATGCTAAAGTCGCCATGGTGCAGAATCTATATTCCATTTCAGCCCTTGTACAACACCATATTAATTCATCATTAATCGGTCAAAGACAAAAATGAGTCGATCCGCAGCCCCGCAGAGTCAGATAAAACTTTTCCTCCGCTCAATTACTGAAGCAACGAACCCAAAGCAGCCGAAATTCATATAAATATAGCCCCTCCTAAAAAAAAGAAAAAAAAAACAAGCCAACAAGAAGGTGTAGCCCCGAGAATGTATATCCATCGAGAACCAGCCCCGACTAATCGTTCTGTACCTTCACCTCCACAGCGAAATTCATGCCTGAGTCAGCGCCGGCGGCTCCTCCACCTCCGATCTACCAATACCCGCCGCCGGGACCTCCACCCGCGGCTCCTCCCGCTGCTGGAGCTCCGGGCGGTCCGCAGTCGGCTCCCGCAGCCTTCGTCGGCCCGGCAAGTCTACTGCTCTAGGCCAGCTCCTAAGCGCGCGAGCCAGCTGCACCCGGTCACCGGCAGCCCCAGCGCCACCAGCAGCAATGACGACCTTCATCCTACGTCAAGCTCTCTCTACTTATTATCACGCGCGACGATTACTCTTGTACCAACGCTCTACTCATTGCATATTCGGTTCTCATCGATTGTTCTTATTATTATTATTATTATTACTATTGCAGCCATTCAGGCGATTTCTGTCTACTTGTATGTTTTACGTGGATACCCGATGGTTATATATGTATATATATACCGATGCTGCTATCGCGGTACGACGCTAGAAAGGGAATCCCTCTCGGTGGTGGGATTCCCTTTTGCGAGTGACCGGCGCCGTATGATCTTTTAGTTGGAGCAAATGGACAGAGGCCAACGAGGCAAGGTTCTTGCTCCAATTTGGACGTCGGACCAAGACTTTACCTCGGAGGGGGCCGATGGAATATCCGCGTTGGCCAACGAGTCTCGGGATGATACCCGGGCCCCAAAAGCTGGTCTGCCTCGAGCGAACTTTCGTATATAGCTGGCAAAGACGACCCTCGATGCAGATCGACGCTACCGCTCGGAAAATCTTGAGGCACGATTGACGATTCTCGTGCGATAATCACTTGTCAGCGTAGAGAATGATACAAGCTCTCGAGTCTGGAGGATCGGGGAATGAGCGAACGAACCGAGCTTTTGTAAAGCACCACGGTGCTGATTGTCTGCTTGGGGAAGCTCTTTGGGTCCGAGAGAAACGGGGCTTGCGATGTTGGGAAACGAAAGGCAAGACGTTTCCTGCATACTTTTGCGTTGATTATGAGATCGAGCGTATATCTGTACGCGCTGCTATACTCGAATGGCTTATTCGGGGCACGCAAAGATGTATATTAGCTTGAATATGCAAATGAATATTCAGATTAATATTGATACGCCGGGTTATCGTAATTAATTCAAGAAATTTCTCAGCACCGATGTAGAAGTTGTATTTCGTTGGGGAAAACTGGATACTCAACTGTAAAGTGAAAAATGAAAGATGAAAAATGTAACAGCGCTAACTAACAATTGTAGAGTCCGTCAGCTTTCTAGGACGGAGATTAATTGTTATAAAATCATTGTTGGTCCAGTTGGGTAAAAGGTTGGGTATATAAAATACTGAGCTGTTTCGAAAGCAGAAACAGCAGTAAATTATACTTATAGTGCGCAAGTATTTTATGTATTCAATTTAAACGATATATGCTCTACATTGTCAATGGCAACCTTCTCGCACGAGGATTGTGTGCAAATCTACGCGTTTTTGATCGAACTAAAAGAAAATGGATTGAGCACGTTGATGGAATGTTTACAATACTATCCACATTGTTTGATTTTATTCTAATGATCGAGCTTACCCGCTCTTAAATGTTTAAATGAAATGTTTACACGCTGAGAACTGTACGTAAAAAATGTGACTAAATAAAAATGGGTTTATAAGAATTGAAGATTTTTCAACTCATAAACTTAATGATTCCATAACATAAAAAGATTTCTTTTAAAAAAAACTCATTGTATTCGCTATACTTTTCTCAAATCAATGCGTTTCTTTTACCGAAATTCGATGTGACATCTTGAGAAAGAATATACAAGCAAATCTTACAATACATAACGAATAGAAGGAAACTTATAAATTTTGAAATCCTAATGAATTATATTCAAATTCTTTCATAAACTTTACTAAAATCATATTAATCTTATTACTTGATTGAAAGTATTAATCCATTAAATATACTTTAGTGATAATAATTCCGAACATTTACGTTAATGTTTGGCAATTGATAGACATAATTTGACACACTCTTCTTATAATACACAATAATTGAAATATTAACAACTTTATCATTCTTAAAAGTATCAATCAACCTAAACATTTTTTACTCTCGATAGAACTAGTAGTACAATAATTTTATGTAATAATTTTTTTTAACTTTACGACTCTGAAATTTGATTTTAAGAGAAAATATAAAAGAATCAATCTACTCAAAATAATCTTAAGAAATCTTGAAGCTCAATGTAACAAAAAAAATTTTGTTGCATTTGCGCATACATAATAATATGCGCAATAAACGTGTATGTAAATAATTAAACAAAACGCAATATCGACGTAAGATGATATCAATAAATATTATAATACATCGTCGATAAACAATAATACCGAATGTTCCAGACGATGAATTTGAAAAGTTGAGCAAGGGGTGCTAGTATATAAGGAAATAATAATAATAGATACTAATAAATGGTATCAGTAGAATGCAAAATTTATTACTTCACTTAATTAGTCATTATATTGAACTATTGAATGGTTTAAGCATCAACGTATGAAATCAAATATCCATAGTCGCAAAACTACTGCTTGAACATTGTATTTTTAAATGATAGAATTACCTTACATAAATATCCGTAATTAACCATATTATTATAATCTAAGGGAAATTTGTTGCACCCGCAATAATTCAACATGAAATTTGTTTAAGGAAGAAAGGCATATTTTTCAATCCAGCTAATGATAACAAATATTATAATTAGATAATAATATAAAGGTTTTTAAATAGATGGCAGATATTTATTACTGTATAAATGATACAGCTTTATTTAAACTATGGCATCGAAAGGCAAAGTAAACTTACTGGAAATAATTCCTTATAGGCCTATGTGAGTAAGAAATAGTCAATTTATTGTAACCTTATATAATCATCGCTACCTGTTGAAATGTAAAAGTTTCTCCGTCGTAATTCAACTGACCGTCGATTATTGCAAATTCAAGAGAGTTGTATGCTAAAAGTAACTATAATGATTGTTATTCTTAAATCGATAGTTTATACGAATGAAAATCAATTTTGATGCATCGCTATGTCGTTCCTGACTGGAGGGACGCTAAGTGTCGAAGAAAATTGAGCTGCCCGTAATCATTATTGTATACCTATACATAAATAAATATTACACAAAGGAAAAATATGGTTTTCATAATTCACCATTACCGTTCAACCTTTTCATTTGCGTGTTCATTTTATACTTTTTTATAATATGGAAAATAATTTATTATTATTATTATTAAGCTCTATTTGAATTGAATAAATGGTAACTGTACATACATCAAGGTTCTATCGATCTGAAGGTATTTATTTTTTAATTGTTAAATATATATAATAAAATATCAGGTTACGTAAAGATTACAAATTTGATACTTTCAACCATTTAAAAAAAAAAATATATTATTATTAATAATTAGGAACCTGAGTTAAAAATATAAAAGGAATAGTTTGCCGTAACAACTTTCAATTCATTTGGATTTTTCACCGCTGCTCAAACCGAGTATCGACTGAAAAGTTATCTCAACTTTTGCAGTTTTGTGACCAAAGATGCCGCCACTACTGTTGTATCTGAGGGCATTATATATTAGAAGCCCTGAAAACGCAGCACAACACAGATTCTCATGCTATCATTGCTAACATCAGCTAAAGGGACGCTTCCCTAAGTAATTAACCCATAAGGCAGGTGGCGCACCAATCTAACTTCCGTAAGTGATTGCACTTATGCTATAATATTTTGCAGTGAACATTGAAACTGTATAATTAAATTAAAAACTATAGTTTTCTTTATTTTTGTGATGCTATAGTATTAAAAATTAGAGCGTTTGTGTTTCTATATTAACGAGAATGCATATGCCATTCGGGTATATTTATTGATAATCGCAGTATTATTATACTAATTATTCTATTTTTCATATTTCTTCAATTTCAAAGAAGAGCGGTACTTATTGTTCGTGATTCCCAGAATGACGTTCTATTTACAAGATGTTAAAATATTAATAAAATGCGAACGAAAGTAGTAGGAAACTGCAAATGTCGGTAAGTATATCCGCATTGGTTCTCTGCTTTATCTTCGTTGACGATACAGCCATTTGTCAGGAGTGGGGGAATCCCATGAGAGAGAGAGAGACCGAGAGAGAGAGAGAGAGAGAGAGAGAGAGAGAGAGAAAGAAGGAAAAATAAGCCATTGCGTATGCCAGCGGCGTACATTCTGTTACAGCTAGTGAAAACAACAAGTTGTGTTTGTCGTATTTATTATACTTTCTTTTATTAAAAAGTTTCATTTTTATTAATAATGCTGCGTAAAAGTAGGTATTTAATTAATCATTTTCATGTCTTGAGAAGAAAACTTCACCAAGAGGCATCAATTATTGGCACGTCACAAGATGTTAATTCACCAGAATATCAGGTTAGTGAAGTAAACATCTTGTTATCGCTTACCACAGTTTCAAAACCACGAGTAATGATTTTCTAATAGTGGGAAAACTTGATAAAGAAAGTGATAGGTAAAGACAGATTTTATGATACTAGGCTTCTTATTTGTAAATTTACAAATAAGTGAGTGAATTATTTTCTAAATTT
The DNA here is from genome assembly GCA_900490025.1 of Megastigmus dorsalis. NCBI lineage: Eukaryota > Metazoa > Arthropoda > Insecta > Hymenoptera > Megastigmidae > Megastigmus > Megastigmus dorsalis. Next base: position 52,348 of record UELU01139371.1, on the reverse strand, counting down.
CATTTTCTTTTTGAATTGTTATAAAAATCGGTAATGTAATTTAAGCAGTTTTAAATATTTATGTAATAAGATTTTATGAAAATTTTTGAAAACCAATTTCAGAAAATTACAACCAAATAAATATGAAATATATCTATGTCAAAGTACCCATGGGTGGCATTGGACCAAACACAAATTTACCGAACGTTTTTTACTGAGCGTAACAAACTTGAAAACATCCTAGTATAGTTCAGGCGCCAGGGAAAAAAAGGCCGCTTTTGGTTTTAATTTTAATTGCAGATATTTCAGTGCCTATTTATTAATTCGAGGGCGTAGATTACGAATATCAACTTTGGAACAGTGTAAAGTGACCTGAACATTGTTTAAAAAATGCATAAATTTTCACCAACAATTTAAATATCGTTTAATTAATCCTGAACAAGGTTTTTTGCTATTATTTTGGCTCCAGTTAGTCTGAGCCAAAAAACCTTGATAATAAATCGATGTGTTTTTTCAAGACGAACCAAATGAGACCAAATGGACCAGCTCATATCACTGCGCTCGACGCGCTGATCCTCGATATTGGGACTCTGAGGCTTCTGAGAGGTCCAATTTACTGGTAAAGTTAAAAACCCCTTCAACTCCTCCACCTCCACTCCTTTAAAACAAACTCGGACAGTTCAGTATGTTCAGAGTCCCAATATTGAATTGCGGCGCGTCAAACGTTAGACTATAGAAGTTCAACGCGCGCTGAACTTTTATAATACGTTTTACGACTCGCAAAACATCAATTTATTTATTGGTATAGGTCAAGTATACTTTGAAATATTATAGTTCCAAAGGTCTTACCGATATTGTTCCCAATTTCTTTTCCGTGCTCAATTAGAGGTATAGTTGCTGCACCGCATGTTACATGGGACAGCAGATGCCTAAGAATTTTCTCGGTGTTTATTTTAGTATTATAAAGGGGTCACTCCCGTTGAATTGATTAAATAAAAATTATAGTATATTACGATATAAGTGCGGTAAGTATATTAAACGACGTACTTTGAAGGGCTGCTTACGACGCGAGTATCGTACAATATTTTATAGCACTGACTAGCGTAATCCGCTGTCACGCCTATCCGTGGCGTATGTAGCCCTTTACGGTACCGTGAAGTTCGCGCCCGAGAGTGTGGATTTACGCAACGCAGTGCTATAAAATATATTATTGGATAGTTAAACGATGTATTTATAAATTATTAACTTGCATAAAACAGTTTAAGCATATAAATTTATGGCGTAAAATCGAAGTGGTTGATTGCAAATTGAAATAAAACTAATAAATATTATTTTTTTGCCTAGCGGGCCGAAAGTACCACTTTCCCGCCCGGGGCGGGTTTGAAACAGTGGTAATTTCGGCCTCGCTAGGCAAACATAGTACATTACACATCCAGGGAGGAAAAGTAAGAATGGTCGCAGATCGCATGGAAATTGTCAAACATGCGATCTGAGGCATTCTTGTTTACTTCCCATGGTGTGTATACTATTTTTTTGCCTAGCGAGGCCGAAATTACCAATATTTAACATTGTTAGTTCGTCTTTTAGATAAAAGAACGTAACTAAAATAATTAAAATTGAAAAATTTATTTAATTATTCTTAATCTCGGTGTTTTTACCTTGGAAAATTTTCTATGGAACCATTAGTGGGATATATTTAACGTGATATGTCGTTGATTTCCCGAAAAGAAATCTCTTTGTTAAAACATTCTTCTTGCGATGAAATATTGATATAATTTATTTATGTATTTGTTATTTGAATGCAAGGATTCTGGTATTCTAAATTTCCATATAGGTAGTTACGTTTTTTCAATTTAACTTTACTATAAAGCTATTATTTATTTTAAAAAAGTAAGAAAATGAAGAATTATCATTTAATGAGTTATGGAAAGTACAAGTTTTCATGTAAAAATGATATACTTCTGGATGTAATAATGATCGTCAGAGAGGTTTCAGACCGGTCATTGGTCAGAATTTTTAAAAATAACATATAGGTAGTTACGCTTTTCCAATTTAACTTTACTATAAAGCTATTATTTATCTTAAAAAAGTAAGAAAATGAAGAATTATCATTTAATGAGTTATGGAAAGTACAAGTTTTTATGTAAAAATGATATACTTGAAATGTATCATAGTATATTATTAATTAAAATGTATAATTTAACTATTATACATATCAATATTTAATTAATTAATCTATAGTTAAATAATTATATATTAATTAAAATGTATAATTAATTAAATATTGATTAAGTCTTAAAAAATAAATTATTTCGAACTATATAGTATGTAAAAATAAAATCATAAACTGTGCGTCTATCATTTATTATACGCTCAAGTGTGTATATTACCAAATTCTAAGCTTGCGAAGGTTCTTATCTTAACTTAGATTCGAGTATTTGTACGTTCGTGACGTAACTTGCATGTTTTTCAATTCCGAATACAATGATCAGAATTTGTAATGAAAAGAATTTAGTTGGGTCATTTGCATTACGAATAACATTAAAATCATTTAAAAGAAACAGAATCAAATAATAATCATAGTTTATTAATGCACAATTTAATATGAAAAATAAATATGAAAAATAGAATAGGCTTTTAAAATTTTAGGTAATATTTATAATATAATATTTATTGTATCACAGGAAAACCACGTCCAAATGCAAGTACTAGTGGATCAATTGAAATCAGTCGTGGGAAAAATCGTAGAAGGAGGTGGAAGGAAAGCTAGAGAAAGGCACATTAGTAAAGGAAAACTTTTACCGAGGGAAAGAATTGATATTCTTGTTGATCTTGGCTCTCCTTTTCTGGAATTTTCACAACTAGCTGGATATGAATTGTACGGAGAAGAAGAAGTTCCGGCTGGTGGAATTATAACTGGGATAGGAAGAATACAAGGGTAATTTTATTATAATAGAACTATATACATATTCGGTTATTCCAATATAGCTACATAAATTATAATAATATGGAAACTTAAAGAAATTGATATAAAAAATAATAATTGAAATTATTAAAATGCTAATTAAAAATCGGTCTGATACAAATTGTTTCATAATTTTATTTTGAAAACTTTTAATTCACTAATTTTAAGCTGATATAAATAGATAAATAAATGTTCATGGTCTTATTTCCTAGTGAGATAACAACTTAATCGCCATTCATGCCTATTAAATTTTTGTTTTAAAACTTTAATATTTTTAACATGAATTCTTACAGTAATTGACTTTACATTTGAAATTTTCCTATTCTAGCTGCAAGCTCATTTAAACGCAGTACCTCTTTCATATCTATACTTTAACGATCATGAGTGTATAATTATGAATTTTACGGTATTTTGAAAAAAGCTTAAAAATTATAAATCATTTTGTTTTAACCTAACGTGAACAAATATAGAATCATTTCTCGGATGAAAACAATTGCATACACTTGGCATTCGAAGCTGATGTCAAATGGAACGGAAGTTGAAAAGTGTTACTACGATTTTCAGGATCGAGTGCGTTATTCTGGCGAACGATGCGACGGTCAAAGGCGGCACTTACTATCCAATCACGGTAAAAAAGCAGCTCCGTGCCCAAGAGATTGCGGAAGAAAATAAGCTGCCTTGTATCTATCTTGTGGACAGCGGTGGAGCCAATCTACTGAGACAGGCTGACAGTTTTCCAGACAAGATGCACTTCGGACGGACATTTTACAATCAGGCGAATATGAGTGCGGCGGGGATTCCACAGATTGCCGTTGTAATGGGAAGCTGCACCGCCGGTTCGTCATCATTTTTAATTTCCCTCCGCGGCTACTATAGCTCCCCATCTCGACCCCCCCTGTATACTTACCTCTTCGAAATACTTTTCTCGGCTATCATTTGCTCGCTTTTCATCGGAAGTGCTTGATGAATCTAATTAGTGCTGCACATTGTGCGCAACTGTACTTTTTTTTACGATTGCTCCACTTTATTGCCTTTTCAGATGAAAATGAAAAATACGTAGCTTCTCTCTAACTGTAACATTCTTCACTCATATATTTTTACTCGTTTCCTCAGTTTACTTTACTTGTATATAGAAATTAAATTTTACTTTTATTTTGATTAATGGCTAGTACTCGGTCTTATACTGCTACAAAGTAATTAAGTAAAGTAAATAAAGTATTTTAAATACAGGAAATTTTTGTCTCATTAATTATAGGCGGTGCTTACGTGCCATCAATGGCAGACGAAAATGTGATAGTTCGTGAGAAGGGCACAATTTTCTTAGCTGGACCGCCTTTGGTCAAAGCGTCTACTGGAGAGGAAGTCACAGCTGAAGACTTGGGTGGTGCTGACCTTCACTGCCAGTAAGTTCTCTTTTTCTATCATTTTCTTATTCGTTCAAGACATGATTTATTCATGCCGCGGATGCGTCTCAGGAAATTATTAAGTTAATGTGCTTTTTATTATGTAAAATTAATCAAAATCAGGATGCGACTAGCAGTAATTTAATTTAGTTATGGAGTTAAGTAGTTTCAAAGTCTACATAAATTACATAAATATTTTTTGTTTTTTCATATTTATACTCTCATTAATTACGCTGCATGAAGAAAACGTATCACTTTGCTGAATAATATTTATTGTATTCTATTAAATCAATTTATTATTATTTTTACGAACAAAATATTTAATTTTACTAAAATAATGTAAAATGTCTGTACTTGTGCTATATTTTAATATTATTAGTAACTAAAACATTTATCGATGACCTTTTGTACAAATATGAAAATTAATGTTTCTCCCAATTTTAACATTTCATTTTTTTAATCTTGCTTAGTTTGTTTTGCAAGTTAAAATAGTTTATACTGCGATTTTAAATCTAATGGTATACACAAAAAAATGTCAACGTATGAACTTATTGCTTTGCGAATAAATTTTGATAATATGGAAAACTTACTATATTTTTTGCTATAATTTGTTGAAAATGTAATAAATACTAAAAATTCCATCCTCGCTAAACCATTTTTCTCCATCGAGTGTCCGTACAAAAAATCGACGTTTGTTATAACCAAAGAGAGCTTTGAAATCTTTAAACTTTACCTAACCTTAAGAAAAACCCGTTGGTTAACAGAAAATCCGGCGTGACGGACCATTACGCCCTGGACGACACACACGCGCTTCACTTGACCCGGGACATCGTGTCGCATCTGAACCATCAACGAAAGCTCGACACAACAATCGAACGAGACATTCAGCTACCCGTGCACGCGATCGACGAGCTGTACGGTATCGTTGGCGCGAATCTCAAGCGACCCTACGACGTAAGGGAAGTAATAGGTAGAATCGTCGACGGATCTGTATTCCACGAGTTCAAGGCGCGTTACGGCGATACCCTTGTGACCGGTTTTGCAAGAGTCCACGGGTATCCCGTGGGCATAGTTGCCAACAATGGGGTCTTGTTCTCCGAGGGCGCGCTCAAGGGTGCCCATTTCGTCCAGCTCTGCGCGCAGAGGAAGATACCGCTTGTCTTTCTGCAGAATATTACTGGTATGCGTTGATCATTTGAGTTTTTATAGTTCGATTGTGATAATAAGTTACTGTTGGAATTATGAGTTTTTTTATAAATGCACCAGATACTATTCGATGCTTTATCTATTTTTGATTAGTCATTTCTTAGCTATGCAATTAGAATTCAATTAAGAATATAAAATTGAACGAATGTGGAAACATACTTACACTTTATAAAAATAATAAAACGTTACAGGCATGTCCTTTAAAAATAATTCTGACTGCTAATTTATTATTCATACAAAAATCTTGTTATATATATTTTTAATTTATTAATTATATTTAGGTATTGTTCATGCTTTTACAGAAGGAAAAGATTTGGTAATCAAAGTTTAATTCTCAGTGTTGCTAATTATTTGTTACTGCACACACTTGTATAGGAATGCAAATTTGATATTTTTCGATTTTTTCTTTTAAAATTGCAATACCCTATATTCATTATCTGCTCTGAAAAACTATAAAAAACAACAATTTCCGTGCACTTAAAGAATGCATAATTGGTTCCTGCACTTAGATCTCCCAGCTTCTATCATAGCAGTCGCTTAGAGTAACCTACGTTGCCTTTGTTTGCATGCTAATTTTGACGTTGGTTTGAAGAGAAAAAAGAATTAGTTAGAGAAGAAAAATATTCACATATTGAATTTCTACAGGAAATCTATGTTTCTTTTTTCACAGGATTCATGGTAGGAAGTGAATCGGAAGCTGGCGGCATTGCAAAGAATGGAGCTAAGATGGTAACTGCAGTTTCCTGCGCCAAAGTACCGAAAATCACCGTCATTATTGGCGGATCTTATGGAGCTGGAAATTACGGTGATTTATAAAACATTGTACATTATCTTCTCGGACATAATATTCCAAAGTATTTTTCTGTACTTCCAGATTATTATTTGATAAAAATCTGAATGGTTCAGCTTTAACAATTGTTACGTTTCCTTGTCACTGTTAACAATTTCGTTGGCATTCAAAGGATAATTAATTATTTCAAACTATTTTCTGTAATAGGTATGTGCGGTAGAGCATATTCGCCGAGATTTTTGTACATGTGGCCGAACGCGAAAATTTCTGTGATGGGTGGCGAACAAGCGGCAGGCGTTCTGGCGCAGATCACAAGAGATCAGCGCAAAAGAGATAAGAAAGAGGTACATTTAATTTAATCAGAATAAAAGTTATAAATTAAACGATTGTGCTTTCTGATGGGGCTGTGTTACTTTATGTTTATATATTACTAAGCTGTATATTGCTGGGTTAAAAAAAAAACATTAAATTTGTTATGCATAATCTATCTATTACCAAATATATAAAAGTTTTGAGGATAGTTTTTATCGCTACTTCAGTTATATTGTGCAAATCAAAATTAAATAAAGCAGCTTCATTGACCATCGTACATTATAAAATGCAAAGATTTAAATGTTAGAAGATTACATCCTGCATCGAAAAGTATTTATACATTAATTATGTTGCAGTGGACTCAAGAAGAAGAGGATAATCTAAAAAATCCAGTTATCAAACAATTCGAAACGGAAAGCAGTCCCTATTACTCAAGTGCACGGTAATATTAATATATTTTAGGTAGCTTTTGAAGTCGGTACTTCGAATTTGTTTAACATTAATCTATTTTCACAGACTTTGGGACGATGGAGTAATAGATCCCATTGATACCAGAACTGTCATAGCACTGAGCTTATCAGCGGCGCTCAATGCACCGATACCCGACAGTAAATTCGGAGTCTTCCGGATGTAATGATACATCGAAAATCTCAAATGATCTCTCTGTTGAAGTTTAAGACATATATTTTATTTTTATACATATATTTTTTGTTGATGAACTTTCCAAGTGTACAGTGTAATTATGCATATTTGTAAAAATACATACAATAAGACTTGTTAATCGTATTTTATTTTATTGTTATCATCATATATATGTATAGAGTGTTCACTATTACTTATCGTTCTGAATTTATAAGAATCGCACGCTCACTTTCAACTAGCGCACAAATTACAATTTCTTCTAGAACGTATCAACTATTGTGGAATTGTAGACGATTTGTTAAATGAGAGCGCAACAATAAGTCGAATGTCTCGTTACCGCGGCATCGTTTATATAGGAACTAAAATTAATGACATGATGTACCTAAATGAAATTGTTATCAATATTAGTTTTTTAATAAATTTATCAAAGCTATATTTAAAAAGGAAGTTTGTACACAGTGCAAAACTTGATTACTAGCTGCTAGCTCATTACTTTTCGACAACTTAAATATTATTTAAATATTGTAAGAACATAAAAAAAAGGTGTAATGAATGCGAATAAATGTTCGCTACAATTAATCGTGTATAGTTACATGATTGGCCTAGGGGCGCTTAAGCGTACGTCAATTTAACAACTAGGCAGTATTAGATATACAAATACATTACAAAATGACACTATATTAAAACACTATAAATGTTGTAGTACAAATATAAGAATGATCTATATATCCCGATTAACATGCTATTGTCGCGTCTTCAATCGATACATCCTAATTATAGTTAATTGATTTCGCTCGTCGCTTACTTCATCGGCTGTTATCCATGTATCTATATAATAGCGTACAGATATTATTTAAAATAGTGCGCGATATCGCGTTCGCTCTCAGGCAAAGATTCCTTCCAGACTCTCTACACTCATTCATTCGATTCATGTTTTGTTTCTGAATAAGTATATATTTCGATAATAGATCAATCGGTAAAGACAGTTTGAAACAAACAGAAAAAGGTATTAATTGCTAATTAATTAATTAACTAGTATATACGTATAATTATTACGATAATTATGTAAGCCGCGTTAATTATATAAGTGTTACGTCGTTGTACGACTAGGTCCTTCAGCTTTCTCCGCCTGCGAAAACCGAATATCATTTTCTAACGATTCGTTGTAAAGTCCCTTTTATAAAGGATCAATCGGTATGATACAGCTTCGGATTTCAGAATTGCTTTACAAACGATCTTTTATTCTACCAAAACGAAGATGAAAACTCAATCGTTTCGTCTACTCGTTACCTATACCAAACCCATTCATAGAAAGCCAATTCTTAATCTCGTCGACTGTAGCGTACGGAAAAGAAAAAGGGATAAATAGCGCGAGGGAGAAGGTCTGTAAACGGAAAGAGGGGGGAGGGGGTGTAATGCAAGAAAAGAAAAGAAAGAGGAGTTGAAGTAGAAAAAGGACGCGCGCAGAGGCCGCGACAATTCAGCAGTTCTGCAGTGCGGAGAAATCTCGGAAGCTGCGATCCTCTAAACACGAGAGAGTCGTCCTCGTCGTCTGTTCTCTTTTCCCCTCTCCCCCCGTCCCCGGGCCGGACGACCTGATGGAGATAAATGCGGGAGAGCTGTGGTAGACGCGCGGGCCGAGACGAGCGCAACCATGTACACGAGTGGGTTCCGTTCGTTTCGTTCGGCTCTTTGCCCCGACCGCCTCACTATCGCGCCTTTAACTACGTTACACATTTTACCCTCGACTTGGCAATTTGATTGCTGCAATTTTATATAAACTTGGTATACAGTCGCGAGTGTATATCTTCCGTATGTGCTTGCTTGCTTGTTACTCTCCTTTTTTTTCTTCTTTTTTTTTTCATACCGCTTTCGTCTATCGCTCTCCAGCTCTCGCACTCTCTCTCTCTCTCTTCTCTCTCTCGCTCTCGCTCTTGCCTTCCTCCTCTGTATATATAGCACATACTGCCGGCGATGTTTTCCTCCTCGTCTCTCTCTTGGCTGGAAGATGCGCACTGGTCTTTCTCTCGCTTCTCTCTCTC